>NQII01009304.1:26207-55183 GCA_002778355.1 Clitarchus hookeri | reverse complement strand
CGCGGTGCCCCTGCAATGTAGACTGTACCGGATGCCCGGCACGCTACGGTGGTTGCATACCTGTGGGCGTCCGACTCCCTGCTCTCCCCTCTCTCGCGAGAGGCAAACCAACCACTCTCCTTTCACGACGAGGGGTCGCAGAGGAATCCCACGCGCGCCCGCCCCTTCGAGTATTGATATATGTTGCCACACACTCTCCGCAGCGAACTATGCAACCTCCGCCATCAAACCCGTGGCCGGACGTTTGGCGCGGTCCGGTGCACAAAGACTGCGAGGAGGGCACCAACAAGGGAATAAAAGTACGCGAACTCCCACCTCATCCCACGAAAATCGACCCCCTCATACAAATATTCCTTTCACTTGGCTTCTGAGTCGGCATTCTAACCCTCGCAACACGCGCTGCCGAGAAAGTTCAGCACGGTCGGTGAACCACGCTGATGCCACACTGACGTTCATTGATCTGATAGATTCTACTACATTTTGATCCTTTATACTCCTATGTNGAACCACGCTGATGCCACACTGACGTTCATTGATCTGATAGATTCTACTACATTTTGATCCTTTATACTCCTATGTAAAACCAGGTCCATCATCTTCTAATGCACGAAACAATGCCAGACACAAAAATTGATGGTACAGTCAAANAAAACCAGGTCCATCATCTTCTAATGCACGAAACAATGCCAGACACAAAAATTGATGGTACAGTCAAATATATCCAAAGAGCAATGCAACATAGTTATAGCAACTGGATATCTTTTTCAACAGAATGGTATAATAAAATAAACATTTTATATCTGGTCCAACATAGGGGTGCAAATTGTTGAAAAGTAAAAATTATAACCAGAGCTTTTTTNTAATAAACATTTTATATCTGGTCCAACATAGGGGTGCAAATTGTTGAAAAGTAAAAATTATAACCAGAGCTTTTTTCTTAAACGCTAAAGAACAGTTTACGAAAAAAATTTACATTATAAGTCATTTACAAAAATGAATTTTCAAATGTTTACCTTAGTGGCAATAAGGTGCAGTGGTGGTGTAGTGGTCAGACTACTCGTCCCCACCAAAAGCGAACCGCGTTCGATTGCCAGCGTAGCCACTTGGATTTTGGCTTGTGGGAAACGTGGAAGACATTGTCGTTGTCCGGTGGGTTTTCTCTGGAACACCTGTTTCCCCCGCTCTTGCATTCCACCGGTGCTCCATCTCCATCTTACTCCACTCTTACTGGTACTCTCAAATCAACTCTTAGTGACAATAATAATAATAATTTAAGACCCGACTGCAAGAATTAGATAAAACCAAAAGTAAAGTTTTAAGGAAACANAGTGACAATAATAATAATAATTTAAGACCTGACTGCAAGAATTAGATAAAACCAAAAGTAAAGTTTTAAGGAAACAGGAGAATAACATTTACAGTACTTTAACCATAGAACTCATAAAATATTTGTACCTAGGATGAAAGTGCAGTAGTCCTAAGTTTGTATAACTTCACTTGTTACCAAGCCAACATCTTATACAATAATGTGAAAAAAAATGGATATGTTGTATAAACCGGTTTATTACACTGTAAATATTTTCAAAGATACATTCACGAATATTTAACACNAGTGACAATAATAATAATAATTTAAGACCCGACTGCAAGAATTAGATAAAACCAAAAGTAAAGTTTTAAGGAAACATGAGAATAACATTTACAGTACTTTAACCATAGAACTCATAAAATATTTGTACCTAGGATGAAAGTGCAGTAGTCCTAAGTTTGTATAACTTCACTTGTTACCAAGCCAACATCTTATACAATAATGTGAAAAAAAAATCGGTTGTCTGTAAAGTCGGTTTACTGACGATAGTTGAACGTGACAACGTCTTAAGAAAATACTGATGGAATGGTAGCATTTTTTCGCTCGTTCCGCGCTCTCGCTTGCACTTCAAGCCTTACATGGAACGCCTCAGAGCGAGGTAACGCCGCATGAGTAATGTTTTTTCGTGCGTGCAGCCGGCTCTATCGAATTATAAGAAGTTGTCACGTCAAAATGGATATGTTGTATAAACCGGTTTATTACACTGTAAATATTTTCAAAGATACATTCACGAATATTTAACACAAAATGGTTAGTTGTAATGTTGATTATCACCATAATAGTATTTTTCATTGACGATTAACATTTACGTATATATAAAACATATACTTTATCATATTAAAATCACTTGTATCTGAAAATGGCCGCAACCAAGGTATGACACATCACTGTCTGCTATATCTGTTTTTTGCACTCAAATTATTTTCAAACATACATTCAAGATTTGTTCACACAAAAAAGTTAGTTGTAACGCTATAATCATTATACAACTGAATATTCTCTTAAGATTTAGGTTATTAGAGAAAAAGAATATTAAATCACTCAATGCAAATAAACATTCACTGTCGTCTGATGCTCAAATTAAGTAAATATGAAAAATAAAACTGTTATAAATTTGACGGCTTGCGTGACTTCAAATATAACTAAATTTCACGTTTTCCTAAATAGTGGTCATTATATGTTTCAAGCACACAGGTTTTCATTTTCTACGTCAGCCAAAAATAAACAAATAGTTTTCCACATATACAGTTTAGGGTTTATTGAAACGCACATGGTATTACTACTGTGTACACATATGAAGGGATTCTTTTGTTATCCACTACTTTCCGTAATGGAAATTATTTCCTCATTTTAAACGGAAAATCAAATAATTCTGAAAGATAATCACTATTCTGCATATAACGTAGCGTTGTCAGAAATGTAAGGTGACTCGTGGAACACGCCCAACAGAATAACTCGCCTAAGTGGCATTTGTGTCCAAAGAAAATTCACAGATTAGAGTAATAACGGGTACAAGGTGAGCATCGCGTGTCTAAAATGTGCCATTACTAAATCTGTCACTGTGATGCAGAAAGCCAGCAGTCTCGTAGATAAAAATTCTTGTTCATTCTTCAAAACGACGGAAAAATGAAATGAGAACGTCAAAAAAATCGTATTAGCAGATATTTGTATGCTTGTTCGTATGTTTTTGTATTGTCGATAAATTTACGTTTATTTTCAGTTAAAAAATTAACCACAAGTCTGAAGTTAAAATAATTCCCCAATTCTAAACAAAAAAAAAGAGAATTTGTTCAGACCAAGTTTTTGGAATTTATGCATCGCCGTTTTTTAAAGATTTTGTCAGGTAATATTTCTATGAGACAAAATAAAGAAAAAAAAATTATAGAATTTGAATAAATCTATTTTTTACTGTTTAGAAATCTAACAAATAAAATGCATGCTTATGAAAATATGAAGGTATAAGTGCAGAATAATATAGCGGCCAGCTCAGCTATAAAATATAAACATGAATAAGTAACACTTTTTAACTTTCCTATTTAAAATAAATTCTTCCGCGACAGGGGCCGCAGTGGTGTAGTGGTCAGGCTACTCGTCTCCCACCTGGGCGAGCCGGGTTAGATCAACAGCGTGATTGCTCCCGGATTTTCGCAAGTGGATATCGTGCCGGACGATGCCGCTGGTCGGCAGGTTTTCTCGGGGATATCCCGTTTCCGCCACCCTTGCATTCCGGTGCTGCTCCATACCCACCTCACTTCACCCTCATCGGCTTGCAAGGCCTCGATGTTAAGAGCCGCCCAAATCTCTCGACCCCACCCGAAATTCTCCCACGACTTCCCGTGCATTGGCATAGTTACGCCATTGGCTAGACCAGAGATTACATCGCCATAGCGGCCAACACAAATCTACCTCGCCTACAATTACCAGCTTCTAAAGAGTCTATCGAACCTGGCCCGCGGGTGCAATACTGCCAGTTTACAAGAGCTCTGCACATTCGCACTGATCATCCACTTTCCCCCGTCCCCACCCCACAGATTTTAATTACTGTGATTATCGGCTGTTGGACAAGGGAGTGGAATGGGATGGCGTTTTTACAAGCGACAAACGAGGGAAATATCAACAAATTTTTTTCTACCCTTCTCGGAACACGTAAATAAAAATAATCGAAATCCACTTTTCTGAAGCAATTAACAAATGCAATCACTATAGGGTCGTTTCATTCGAGGCCGGATCAAGAGGCTTGCCTCGGGTGCGATGTAATTTTAAACTTCACACACCGAACGTATTGGCGCATGCGTTGTAGGAAAGAGAGGGGTTATGTGAATATGTGAAAACGATTTTCATGTTCTGCCCGTTTAGACCAGCCATGGAACACTCAGAAACGTATATGCCAGTGTATAATTAAGGTGCAACTATCATGATTATGAACGAGTGAGTGTTGACCAAGAATTTACATATTTTGTTACATGTCATTTTTTAGAGAATTTACGGTAATTCTCAATACGAGAAATTAGTAAAAATAAATACAAATAAAACCATTTTTCACTGCAGCGCCCATTACAGTTCAACGAAAACTATTAAAATGGTGTTTTAGTAATGAACATAAGCCAAAGTTAAAAATGCTTCCTTTCAGAAATTTATTCCAAATATATNATTAAAATGGTGTTTTAGTAATGAACATAAGCCAAAGTTAAAAATGCTTCCTTTCAGAAATTTATTCCAAATATATCCTAAAAATGAACCGAATTGTTGCATAGCGTTTGGATAAAATGTTGGTGCCAAGCGCGTACATTTTGCATAGCAAATTTTTTATAATATATAATAGAAAGAAGGCAACTGAACTGGCCTCAAGAAAGGTAACAAGAATAATTATCACCAAAGATATATTTTTATGCAGATAAGAGACTACATCGTAGAGGCTAGATATTGCTCTTTAAAAAGAACATAACGCTATCTGGTTCGACAATATAAAATTTATAGTAATTTTGGTAGTGAAATCGAGTTTTTCTAAGAGATTAAGTGTACAGGTAAACAGAAAAAATATGNAAAATTTATAGTAATTTTGGTAGTGAAATCGAGTTTTTCTAAGAGATTAAGTGTACAGGTAAACAGAAAAAATATGGAAATTACATTTACAGCAATATTGCTTGGTTACTAAAGTGTTAATTTACTTAGTGCGCTGGCTTCAAAACTCTCAGCCGGTACGTGGAACGAATTGTCACATTTAGTGTCACGGATGAGTGTTGAAATTTTTAAGAATGGTTGCAACAGTATTTAAAAGCTAACGATTTCTNGTCACATTTAGTGTCACGGATGAGTGTTGAAATTTTTAAGAATGGTTGCAACAGTATTTAAAAGCTAACGATTTCTGTAATGTATTATCATTCGTTTAAAATTGACGAAATCAAACTTACTTTTGTAGTCCTAGTATGATTTTATACGCTCTGTCCCAGGTTCCTGGGTTGAGAAACTGAGAACTTGAAATTGACTTCTAACTTTAATCAGAGTGGATAATCTTTGGCGGTGGCCATATTAAATCATATGACCCTTACTTTGGGATGACCATGAAATAAATTTTATCAGAAACATCGAAAAATATGACCTAAAATGTTTGATAACACCCAATAAATGAAAATTTGTTTCTACAGCACCGAACAAAACTTTGAAAACTATAAATATAATTTAAAAAATGAAAATAAAAATTGATTATTATATTTAAATATTAAAAGTTACATGTTTTGCAAAACATTTATACAGCAGGTCGTGGGTTCGAGTCTCACTATAACCATCACAGAGATAGTGCAACACGTTATGTCGACAGGAAAGCCAGTTTTAGACTGACAACCCACCAGTTGTTTATCGTCTTGATGACACAACCAGCACTCCTCTTTCCCTTCCCCACACTCTCTCCTGTCGCTCTCTGTGTCTCCCTTCCTTCCACCTCCTGTCGCCGAATCATAAATACCACATTGTTCTACTCCCTACGTATTATTACTTACACTATCGTCGCAGTCATCAGCCCTTCTTTGCCCTCTTCAATCATTTACTTACATATGCTCGAGGTTAGTCGTTAGCAATCCATACTTTTCTACCTCTTCCCTGTTGCTTTATTTCCTGTTGCTTTTTTTTTCTGTTAACTTGTTGTTTGTTTTCCCCTCTCTACCTTCTATTCCCGCCCCATTTCTCAATGCCCATTCTCTCCTTCCTTCTCAAAAGGAAATATTATTTATCGCTCACGTGTAGGCCACATAAATTGGCTCGAGGTCACAATATTTCTGACTATATTTTCGTTACCCCTTATATATACATATATATGGTCAAATTTACATTTAACATGAGTAGAATGGTATACGAAACAATGTAATCGATTTGAATTATCGTTGTATTCTGGCAGTAAACAATCACCGAATGTGCTATTACTTAACTTTTTCTNCTTTCCTGTTGCTTTTTTTTTCTGTTAACTTGTTGTTTGTTTTCCCCTCTCTACCTTCTATTCCCGCCCCATTTCTTTATGCCCATTCTCTCCTTCCTTCTCAAAAGGAAATATTATTTATCGCTCAAGTGTAGGCCACATAAATTGGCTCGAGGTCACAATATTTCTGACTATATTTTCGTTACCCCTTATATATACTTATATATGGTCAAATTTACATTTAACATGAGTAGAATGGTATACGAAATAATGTAATCGATTTGAATTATCGTTGTATTCTGGCAGTAAACAATCACCGAATGTGCTATTACTTAACTTTTTCTNCAATGTAATCGATTTGAATTATCGTTGTATTCTGGCAGTAAACAATCACCGAATGTGCTATTACTTAACTTTTTCTCCATTCACGAAGATTGTCACGTGAAAACTATGGATGTCTCACGCCATATCTCAGGGACCANAAACTATGGATGTCTCACGCCATATCTCAGGGACCAGCGACCGTTGTCCGCCAAATTCTTCTCAAAAGTAGCGCTACAGTAAGCAATGTAAACTTACACGTTTTAAGCTATTAAGAACTAATTTGAAAATTAATCGCACTCATGTTGAGGAACGTAGGCTCATTAGTTACAGCAGTAACTTATGTTTTTTTGTGTGTATTGACTTATTTTTACTTACCAGAGAGCGAGTGTTTGTTCTGAAGCGGGGAGCTTGTGCCATTTGTTTGTGGAGAGTTGAACGCCTAATGACACCTTGAAAAATCTCATTACGNTGACACCTTGAAAAATCTCATTACCTCAAATACGTTAGTATTGAAAATGTATGCAACACAAATAAGCCAATACGTATTCCTTACGCAAGACATGAATACGCGGAATTAATAATCGTAATTCGCTACCAGCTCTACAGAACGTGAAGGAAGCCAAAGTTAATGTTGAAGTATAAGCAGTAACGGAGAGTAATTTTTTTTCAAAGGTTGATTTCAATAGTTTTTACTTTATATCGTGAACAGCTTATACATGTGTTCATACAAGTTTGATTTATGTTAGCAAAGTTAACAAGCGTCGTAAGCCAATGAAGTGGTTATTGAAGGCACTTCACGGTTATTTAAGTACTTTTGAAGTCAGCCTTTTAAAAAATGTATATATTTTAACGGGCACACTGGCTTGCATGACCCCAATAATGTTTGTAACGACGGAGCGAAAGTTTTTCTATGTCTTAACGTTGAATTAAAAGCGTTAAGTAAACATTTGTGAACAACGAAATTATTTATTTTGCTATCTGTTTTTTAATTCATATAAACAATTTATTTGATAGTAATTTCACAGTTTTATATGACCAACGCATGAACAAAGTGGTCACACACAGCGCCATGTTTAATTTTCATATGGCTGAAGAATACACAATGTGTATTCAAGTTGATCGTAAGCAGGGCTTTCAAAAGCGCTCAATTTACTTTTAACAGCCTTTGAAACACTGCATGCTAATAAACAATCAATTTACCAGTGAATATTTTGATAGACAGATAAATGCCAAGCCTCAGAAGACATCTCAATTGAAATGGCGTCGCTGTGACAAACACTGGTCCGATTATTAGCTACTTAAGACAGACACAGTTAAGGGCGGTACCAGATGTTATTAAATAATTAATAAAACATTATAAAATCAGCAAACTGAAACACCTTATTGGGTTTGTACAAGTTATCTCTGCTCGGAAATAAATTAAAACTATTAAACATTTTTATAGGAAACCTCTCCTACTTTGGAAAGAGTTAGGCTATATTAAATTTTAAAAAATATTTTTTTTGTTAAACAAATTGTTAAATGTGTTCGTATTTGTTTTATTTTGAAAGAAAATCAACTTACAAAATTTAAAGAACCTTTACTGACTTAACAGTCTTTCAGAATAAAACTTAATAATTACAATTACCATTCTGTACATGTAATGAGTCATGCTCATACAATAGAATGGACGAAATTACACTAAAACATCCTTTGTTGCGTATGCGGTTTATTAAATTTAGGTAGAAATGCTGCAAAACGAACAGTGCAACGTACAGTTTGTTGGCTGTTACCCACATCGAGGTTGTACACTCTGGTCTACATTGAACGCGAACGCATTCGTGAAGAACAACCAATTCGAATATTTCCATAAAAAACTGTTGTAGTATAGAGTTATTTACTTGTCTGCATGTGCGTTGTTTATAGCCATAAGACGGACATGAAATTTTACTGTTAATTACGAAGAAATAAATTGTATTCCATTTCCAGACATTTGCCACTACCGTCTACGCATCAATTTAAAACTTTTCGTGATACAATATTCGTCAACTCAACGCTTAAAGAATTTTACTATCGAACACAAACCCAGATGGTTTATTAAAAAATAAGTTTTTGTATATTTCCATATATTCCCTATTATTACTAATACATGTTACATATAAATTAATATTGCCTCGATCCTCCGAGAAAATATGTTCTGCTCCTGCGTATAGCAACCACACAAGAATAATGGAAACATTATGAACTAGGTTTTAAAGTATCAGAATTCACACTCTTAATTTTTGGCTATGAAGGTAATTTCATTTCACCTGTGCTAAAGATCTTATGGTTGGCCCTTTAAGGTTATGTATTTCTGTTTGTAGAAATTTGATATTTATTTTTCTTAATTTACGTACGACACAAATATTATTTGATTGATAGTGTTGAAGATAAATATTTTTATGTAATGGTAATTTGGTTGTTTTTAATTTAATTAAACCGTTTCCAGACCACGAAATTAAAGGAAGAGAATCAACATTGTAGAGACATAAATTATTATTTTATACTTTAAATTACTGTATGCTTACCCAAAACATTTTAATCTGAAGTGTTAAAACTTTTGTGATCAAATGCATCCATAAAATATAATATGATTGCCTGATGACTAAATCAAGAAGGAATCAAAGGAAGATTACTAAGTAAAATTAAATAAAATATGGTGGGCATGGTATGGCAAAGCATTAAAGAAAGTTGTTGAGGACAGTTCGCCTGGTAGCTTAAACAAGTGATATCCTAGATGGCTGACATGGAATGATAATATCATAAGTATGTAAGAAACATGGTAACGATTTTATGTAAGAGGGTGGTAGTGATGAAGCCTAAGATGACTGACATGGGATAACAAAAATTGATTTAATACATGATGGTGGATGGTGCGCAGATGACAAGGAATGACTGAGCATGATGGAAAGGCGACTAAGCAAAATATAATCCAAGAATTGCAGTCGGCGCCAATAAAATAATTTTTCCTTTAATTTTTTAAGATTTTTTTTTTCAATTTTGTGATTTTTCTAGACGTTTTGGGTTAAAGGTCACCTAGGGTCAAGATTAAGATAACTGACGTTAAATATGGTGGTGTGGGTATACAGTGTTTTAAATTATCCCTGATAAAAAAAAATTATTAGAACATTTTTGTGTTTTTAAAATTTTTTAGGTGATTTGAATGGGATAGTTGTAGGGCGTAGGGGTGTTAATACAATGTGATTGATTGGAAGTGGGTCAGTAGTCTTTTGGACATAGTAAGGGGTGGAGTCTCTGAAAATTTGAGTTTTTTAAAAACATTTTTATACTGTTTAAAAATAAAATTTTAATAATTTAAAAAATATTTTTGAAAACATTTTTGGAAGTTTTGTATATTTTTAAAATAATATTACGATTTTTTTATTCAAGGTAATCCAATGTCACTGGGGTCAAGGTCAAAGGTCATGTTCAATGTCACTTGCATTCAATATGGTGGTTGGGTGACGTCATAACACTGTGGCTGGTCGGCTGTAGTTCCCCGTCCCCTCAAAGTCAAAACATTATAATTTTTATTTTTTTTTACATTTTTAAAAATACTGACATCCAACGTGGCTGTCGGGTGATGTCACAACATAGCAAAACCGAAACTTTATTTTAAATTAAAATTGATAAGTTAGGATTAAATGGTTTTGGGATTAATATATAACCCACCGAAAATCAGAGCGCAGGATCAAGTTCAAAATGTTTTCTGATCATTTTTTGATCGGGGTTTGTGCAGCGTTTCTGGCCGCTGATCTCGGATCAAAGAATCAAGTCTTGGACTGACTTCTTTTCTTCAACTGGGCGTTAGAGTTGTACACAATTTCAAATTTCTTTACGCGAACAGGTGTTGAGGAACTCTTCAATCGGTGAGATAAGGTGTGATAAGGTGTGATAAGGTGTTGTCCGGCGGGAAATGTGGGCATGCGAACATTTTAATTTATGAAGTGAAGAACGTGCCACTCCNTTTAAATTAAAATTGATAAGTTAGGATTAAATGGTTTTGGGATTAATATATAACCCACCGAAAATCAAAGCGCAGGATCAAGTTCAAAATGTTTTCTGATCATTTTTTGATCGGGGTTTGTGCAGCGTTTCTGGCCGCTGATCTCGGATCAAAGAATCAAGTCTTGGACTGACTTCTTTTCTTCAACTGGGCGTTAGAGTTGTACACAATTTCAAATTTCTTTACGCGAACAGGTGTTAAGGAACTCTTCAATCGGCGAGATAAGGTGTGATAAGGTGTGATAAGGTGTTGTCCGGCGGGAAATGTTGGCATGCGAACATTTTAATGTATGAAGTGAAAAACGTGCCACTCCTGCTCTTGTTTACCGCAACCTTAATCATTTCGAGGTGTGTTGGTTTAGATTCTCCATAGCTTGTCCGTCAGAGTTCACATTCTCCTTATTCCGACCTAACGTGTTCGGTTTTAGACAAGATGTCGGTCCTTGACTCGCGTTTCGCACACTCTACTTTAACAGTTGTGCCGTACAATATTTACTGGCCTATAGCATCTTACACCGAAAATACGGTTCACTTTCCGTTAGGGAAGGAAGAGCGACAAAAATAAATCCTCTCTTCAATTCTAAATTTTTGTCGGCCAAAACCACTGCCTCTTCTGATGTGGCAGTGTTATGTGAAGTTCTCGTTTTAAAACAATCAACACAGGTGAAACAAAATCACAGTCACCGTTTAAGAGAATAGAAGTTCCGTATGGAATCATACAGGTTTTCAACGCAGTACGCTTTTACATGCTATAGAAGAAGTTGTTACCATTTGTTATATAATATGCATTAAATAGAACGATCAAAGATTTATAGGTCATCTATACGCGCTGGTGTTTCTCTAAAATATGCGCATAGATTCAGGCTCAGGTTGCGAAGGTTTATAAAAAAAATTTTATTTCAACATTCGTGGGGTAGTGTAGGGCAGAATAAACATTTTAATTGGTAAATCGCTAAATCATAGCAAAAATGCTGATGGTGCATATACATGTATATATGTCAAGTAATTTTAAAAATGAAATTGCAATGCGTGAACAAGAAATCAAGACTAAGAAGTTAAGTGATGATCGTTTATAAAAAAAAATATTAAATTTTGAAATATTTACAATACATTTCTTTACATATAATGATTTTTTTGCTATACTGAAAAAGAAATATCTATGTTTCTTTTCACTACACTTTCATGAAGTTAATTTTTAAACAAGCTTCGATATATGCTGCTGTCACAAAGAGAACATACCTGCTTTGGTTATCTCCTNAGGCGCGCCGCCTTGCGCCAGCTCTCGCAGACAGTGCCGAGAAGAAAATCGTTAATCCGCACACGACATTCGTGCACTCACAAATACTGAAAAAAAAACCCCCTCCAATTTTAGCCACTTTCCTTCCGTGACAATAAAATCACTGCCTTTACACAAAAACACACCAATTGTCAAACGTTGTTATATAAAAATAACACAACTTTTTAAAACTCATTATACGAATGAAAATTTTTTTTTGGCAGTAACACGACATAAAACTGTTAACAGGAAATGTGTGTGTTTAAAAAAAACTATATAAATATACATATACATATATATATATATATATATAAAAATACACACACACACACTCGTATGAGTGGAAATAAGCATCGACAACTTAACATTATATTCTGTTCACGGTNAATAAAAATACACACACACACACTCGTATGAGTGGAAATAAGCATCGACAACTTAACATTATATTCTGTTCACGGTTAATTGAGAACTTTTAGAAATCAACCTTTGAAAAATATCACTGGCCTTACCTGCATATATTTTATCAGGCGAGCTAACTGGAATGCGCTCAGTGTCTTCAGAATCGCAGGTAAACTCTTGTGAATATTGAAATGATTTATTTTGCTTTCGGTTTTTTAATGCATGTATGTGAATGAATCATTACATTTGTATGATATTTACTTGTTTAATCAGGNTTCGGTTTTTTAATGCATGTATGTGAATGAATCATTACATTTGTATGATATTTACTTGTTTAATCAGGTTTTCATGACGCACGAATAAAGTGATCATGCAGGGAATATTAATATTACACATGGTGGAAGATAGGCAATATGCATAGAAGTAGAATTTGAGCAGGATTTTAAAAAATGCTTAATTTGCAGTAAACTTTATATACGTGTGTGGCTGCATGGAGTTCCTGGCCCGAGGGTTTCGCCTGTCTGCGGGTTTTGTATGGCAACGGCTGCCCGGTGCAACCCGGCGGTCACCCGACCTTTTGAACCACCGAAATGAGACGGCAACCAGGTTGCCAGCGCTATCCGGCTGTCTTTGTAAGCAAAGACCGTGTCCCAGTTCACCAAGAGAACACACTCTCGTCTATTCTTGACGTCACAGAGACAGGCCCGCCTGCTGGGTAGGAAAAATAGGGCAATTTGTCCTAGAACGCCAAGGGGCCCCTCCAAGTCTCTCAACTAACAACGTTTTCCAAAAGGGAATTGACTGCCATTGCCATATAACGGTGCAAAGATTATCCATAAAATAAGATACATAATTAAAAAATTTTGTAAAAAATTTATATTTTTTAGTTGGACAGGAAACGACAACTCTGTTTCCAAGCAAAATGTGTTCTAGTGTTAACTAATACTATATAAAAAAAAAAAAAATGCAAGTATTATTCGAACTGTGAAGTATCAAGTCGAAAACTGGGGGCCTCCAAAAACAGCTTTGCCACAAATCCCAAAATCCAGGACCTCGAAAATAGCTTTGCCCCAGGACCCCAGAAATCCCTTGGGCGGCCGTAGTCATGTATTGCCATATCGTGACAGATTTTGTTAGCTCTCATTCCTTTTAGCACTAAGAGTGTGTTTGCTTACAACGGTTTTTTACTTTGCCATAAGGGAATATTTTAATGGACTACCTAAGTGCAAATCAATGACAATTTCTTATGTTATGGGAAAAGTTTCGACAGTGTTTAAGGAATATAAACAAGTGCTCAAAAGTTCCATTTAACCATCCAAAGTTGATAATTGCCGCATAAAACTTACTTTGCTCCAACGATGACGTGTGTCTCACAACGAAAGGTGGGAAAACCTATCTATCCTTCTTTATGATCTAGGAGAGGAATCGTATGATTACCACCATGCACCTATGGTGGATAAAGGTACGCTTACAACACCGTCCTCCTTGTTGAAGAATTACTCATTGTATCACTGTTTCGCTAACGACATCACATAGTTTGCAATATCGGTACGCCAACACGTATTGCTCTTAGGTGGTCGCAAAGATAGGTGACTTCGTTAACCGAATTCGCTTCGAGTCACACGATAATACTTATTTAGATTTACCCATATAAACTGTTCGTAATTTTTGTATAATGATAAATGTTAATAAACTGCGAAAAATTTGACATTTTTTGAAACCCTTCATGAAATAATGACTTAAAATAATACAAAAATACCCATACGCAATTAAAAAAGTGCAGGAAATTTTTACCATTCAAAATCCTTCCTTTTCCCATAGGGAGACAGTTCTAGTATCGACTGCCTTATAATAACAACCAGTCGTACTACAGCAAAAGATAACAGAATATTAACGAGAATGACACCAGGAAGTAATGAGTCTTTTTCAAGAAGTATTTGAAATAATGAAAAATACATTATTTACTGTATGTCAAACACGCATAAACATTTATTTCGTCTGAAAAATAACTATAGACGATAGTTCATTCAACAAAATGTTCATATAGGTAATATAGATTATTCTTATTTTTTAATTTATTTTCCTCCAGTCCATGCCACCTGAACGATATATTATCCTGTGTTGCATCACTTTAGCCATGGAATGTGAGCGTTATACTCCTTGATTGTACTCATTCAGGTTTATCTCTAGCAATACATAGAGGAGGAAAAAGACGGAGGTTTCCATTTGTTGCGATGCCATTTCCTTCAATGAAACAAAAAATGTGCGCAGGCACTCATGCAGCTGTAACTTGAACAGCTTTTCCCTATTTCATCTCCAAATATTTGGCGATTATTGATCGCCATTTGGCCTTAAGCGCCCTGACAATTTTTTCGGCACCAATTCTTGCTTTAACGAGAGTAGAATTAAATGCTCTCTGACGATCTGTTTTACCAGGATCTTTGAAAGACGTGATTATTGCAAATGGATGTCTACGACAGTAGAACCAACTGTCACCTATAGTAAAATACTCCACAGGTGGGTACGAAACCTGCCTTAAAGGTTCTCTGTTGTTAAGAAACTTCGGGTACCCTGCCATTATATTAATACATTTTTCGGTGTGATTTATTACTGCATGCTCATTTAGTATTGACGAAACAAATTCAAGTTTGATGTACTGGTCATGCAGATGGGGTGGACAAAACCTACGTATATGACATTCATCAATAGCTCTAACACACTGCCTGAAAACATTGCTTCCAGCTATAGGCTATTCATGGTAAAGTGAGCACTTTTGAAAGCCCTCTAATTTAGAATAATAGTCAATAAATACATATTATTTTAGCATAAGACNATGTCTACGACAGTAGAACCAACTGTCACCTATAGTAAAATACTCCACAGGTGGGTACGAAACCTGCCTTAAAGGTGCTCTGTTGTTAAGAAACTTCGGGTACCATGAAGAAACTTCGGGTACCCTGCCATTTATAATTATGTAAAAAGCCACACTAAATAATGACGTACGAGATTTAGTATTGACGAAACAAATTCATGTTTGATGTACTGGTCATGCAGATGGGGTGGACAAAACCTACGTATATGACATCCATCAATAGCTCTAACACACTGCCTGAAAACATTGCTTCCAGCTATAGGCTATTCACGGTAAAGTGAGCACTTTTGAAAGCCCTCTAATTTAGAATAATAGTCAATAAATACATATTATTTTAGCATAAGACNCGGTAAAGTGAGCACTTTTGAAAGCCCTCTAATTTAGAATAATAGTCAATAAATACATATTATTTTAGCATAAGACGTTAACTTCCGAGTGCAGTGGAATATACATAATGTGTTTGTTACTTACATTGCAATGCTTATTTAAAAAAGGAATTTAAAGGATGAAAAACCACTGAAACAAAACAACTAGGGCCTCAAATGTGCTCAATTTACCGTTAACAGCCTATAGTATGGAAAGCCCATCTCTAATAGTTGACCATATTTATTCTGGAATAAGCCGGACGTCTCTAAACATACCAATCACAATATGCTAAATCTTCTTTGTCAGTGTGAAAACTGTTTTTATTGGAGTGGCGAAAGTCACTGAGACGACAAGATACGATGTGCCACAAGCAAACCAGAATAAGAGCACCATCGCGTGCAACCAATTACAATTATTCAAGTAATTTTTTTAATAAATGCAATCTGAGTAATGTATAAAGGAAAATTTATATAATTCTACTGATATAACACTATCACTGCGTCACATTTGGGTGCTCCAACCCCATTTATTATGTTGTTCACATTTGGCAAGAAGCATATGAAATGTTTCATGGTTCATTGGCAAATGTTTTTTGATAGTATGACATTTGAAAATTTCAGAGATCATTGGATTCTTCTGTGGCATTCGAAATGTCTCCATCCCAAATACATGTGACGTAAATATTATTTTGAGTATAAGACTAATAGGCTACCAACGCTTTATTTACCCACATTATTTTGAGCGTAAAGTTTTTCTGTACATCAGTTATATATATTTAACGTATACAAGAGTTAATGCAATTATAGGGGTTTGCATTCAGATGTATAAATAACATTTACCTCTTTTTGACTTGCTAACCGCCGCACTAGTTAATGTATTCGGTCGCGTCGAAATTTCTTCTCTCTCCATTCCATAGCATCAAAATCATTATTATTCCTAAACTTTGTTCCGCCACGTTAGCTGAAAATACTACTTCAGTTGATTTGAGCCGAACAAAGCATTGCGCTGGAGATACAGAAAAACAACGCACGTGCATTATCAACAAAGACAATGCATGCCACGCGGAGAGCGCACGTGGAATAATTGCGAGAGTGCGAGTGTGTTGACAGTTCTTCTCGACCTCTCAGTGGCACGAGTACGCGTGTGTTGCGAAGCAGAATACCCTATTCAACGCTCCATCCCTCCAGCCACGCCCTCGGCCAGGCTACCAGTACGCACAGCACTGAAGGCTATCACAGCGCACAAACGCCACGTCTTTAAGANACGCACAGCACTGAAGGCTATCACAGCGCACAAACGCCACGTCTTTAAGACACGTTTAGGCAAGTTCAAGTACAGGTCATTTGGCACACAGCCACAGACCAACAATCCTGCAAAAAGAATTACAATAACACTCGCCGTGAAGAGAGAGAGAGAGAGAGAGAAAACAAGCTATGCTTAGGTATAAAAACTGTGCGCTACTCAGAGAAACACGCTTGTGAAAAACCGCGCCAAATTGTGCATTAATATTCATACCCACTTAAATAATTATAGTACTTGTTCATATTTATGAACGAACTCTAAGTAACGCCACACAGTCTAGACACTCGGCTTGCGGTTGCTATTTTCAGGAATAAATTTTGTTTATGTTTTCTCAGCACAACTTCAACTCACATACCGGCACGCAAGCAACACTGCCAGCGAAATTGTACCGTCGGACATTTTAACGTGCGTAATTGTATCTTTGTACCGTAACACTTTGGTATATTACAACCCCTCGGAGTGCATTACACTTTCGATGAGCCAACTCACTTATCCAGTATATCAGGAATCGTTTTCTCATGAAAATGTGCTGTCCCATACGTATACAAATATTTATCCAACTTTAGGTAAGTTCTGTACGTTGTTATTCGTACGAAACGTAGAATTACAAGTGAGTTTGCAGACTTTGCCCACTATATTGTAAGTTTAAGTAATTTTAAATAAGTCAGTAGCGATTTGTTAGCTTACGAGTTAGTTTATCTTTCGAACTTGCCGTATAGATTTAGAACCGCAAGCATATTACATTTAAATATGAGTCAACATCTGGGATTCAAAATTTATATAGACTATAAGAGGGAAAACTTAAGATAATATTCCTCACGCCAGTTCTGGCAAGTCTTTTCACTAACAGGATTTTGTAATTATTACCGATGTATTACGTTATTCATGTTGCTGTTCTCGTTAAACTCGTGCCTTTAGAAAATACCCTAACAATACAATTATGAGATCTAAAGCAGAAAAATAAATTACCACAACGTATTCTCAAAAAATCAATTTTTTTGACAGCCACGTCGGATGTACCACGCAGAAAATATTCATGCCGCAATCAGATTGGTTTCAATTGGTTGTAAGCTATGAACATTGCTTCGGAAACAGTCACGGGAGAAATAAATATCACGGTATACTCTCAACTGGAAGTTTCTATAGTCACGTCAGGACCACTTCCGTGAAACGCGTGCGATCAAAGAGGCCTCTAAACTTCGCTTGCAGACACGCTGTACCTCTCCATTTACAGAGAAATGACGTCAGTTCTAGAGATATGCACTCCCACGCCACTTCGTGGCCATAAAAATACCACTGAAAAATACCTCTCACATTTACGGAGGCAAAAATTATTAAACGATTGTTGCCTCTCTGCATTTTAATTTTAATAAACAAACAAATCCTTCCAAAAACTTCACTGCACAAAATTACATATTTTCTTACAGGTAAAATATTACGCGTATTTCAAGCTGGAAAATAATGTTTTAAATGGAGCCAGAGTAGAGTGGCCTAGGAATTGACGTAACAACTGCCCTTCTGCGCAAGGACCCAAAAAATTGTTACAATATTAAGTGAAAACATTTGAAAATTTCAGAATGAAAATTTTTCCGTCCGTTGCAATTGTTTAGCAGAAAACTAAGAATTTCCTATTATTGCAAGGGGTTAGTGTTGTGTATTTTGTTTTGTGTTTGTAAGTGCAGGTAATGACCATGAAGGCAAACATGCACTTGATAGACATGTGAAGGTGGACCTTACTGTCACTTGTATTACACACACACACTCACTCTTTCATTTATACTTCTTATCGATAACAGACTCATATACATTTTCTTGTGTACTACCTGCCACATGCGTGTCATGTATGTTAGTTTTACTTATTGCTATCCCTGATTTATGTCAGTAGACTGTTCGACATGGCCGAGCTAGATTGCGTATTGGAAATTCACTTTTTCTAATTTCGGAACAGTTAAAAACTGCTCCAGATCAGCGAGTTTGACTGCGGATCTGTTAAAACTTCCCCACCTGTATCGGTAAGATTATACAAAAGATTTTATTTGCTTGTATTCACTGATTAAACCGTGATTAGAACTGATTCCTAGCGAGTTGCACCGGCCTGGCAGTAATACCTCATCGCATTCCACTTATTCGCCAGGAGACAACAGCTTATTTACTCACGATTATGTAACATAAAACATAGTTTTACTGTCTGATATCACTGACACAGATTTAAAGTGCGAGACTCGCGCTCGGGAGGACACGAGTTTGACTCCCGGTCCCTGATTCAGGTTTTCCACGATTTTTCGAAAATCGCTGTAAGCGAATACTGGGATGATACCTTACTACAGGCCGTGGTCAATTCCTGCCTCATTCCTAGAAACGTGTAAAATTTGCGTTGTTATTTGGCATCAGGCTAAACTTCGCAGTACTGTACATACTGCAGCTGGCGCAGTTTTTCCATTGGCTGATGCGTAGACGTGCTGCTGGTTGAAATACACGTGATTGGACCGCACAATTGCGAAGTGTTCATTTATTGACGCAGAGTTACCCGGAGCGTGTGGAAAGAAGTATGGTCCAATGACACACTTATTGCAAAGGCACATGTGTTTGTTGTTGTTGTATCGCTAGGTTGATGAAAAAGATGACTTTGCACGGCGTCCACTGTCTCTTTCTTGTTCCGCTGAGTTAAAGCTGTGTATAGAAAATAACACTCAGTATGTGGTTAACCAACTTTTACAATATTAATTTTTTTGCTTGCATCTCACACCCAGTGCTTCATTATAATGCAAGTTACAAATGTAGGGGAGCTTAATTAGCTCGGTGCTGTTCCACAAGAAAGAACAAGGCATACAGTGCATAGAGCTGTGTAGAATCATATTTTAGAAATACTGGTATTGGCTGTTCCACTAGGAAGGAAATTAATTTGGAGAGGCTGTAGTTAATAAATTATCATCAATGCACGAAGCAAGTTTCGTTTTTAAACTGTTTTTAATGTTAAAACCACATGTAAAAGTTTAATGTCAATGAAAACCTCGAAAACGTGCTACACTGTACTGAATTTTAAGAAAAATGGTGTGTTCAGGTAGCCTGAATGGTTAATACATCAACAGTATTTTAACAAAAATGTTAGAAACGTGTACCATTACTGAAAAATACGGAGAACAGATTATTAATTTCATTATTTATTTCATTAAAAGCCTTTTGAAACATATATTTTTAATAGACGTATTGTTGAATAGTATTTATTTACAAAATGCTTTCTTAATTGCAAGAAAATGTGTCGGGTATTCTCGTAAGTTAATTGAATTTCTACATCGATTTTCAAACAATATAATAAGAGATTTGGGTGGCTCTTAACAACGAGGTCTAGAGAGCCGATGAGGGNCCCATCGACCAGCGGCATCGTCCGGCATGATTCCCACTTGCGAAAATCCGGGAGTGACCCGGCCGGGGATTGAGCCCGGTTCACCTTAGCGGGAGGCGAGCAGTCTAACCACTCAGCCACCGTGGCTCACGTTGCTCCCGAAATGGTGGAAATGATTCCTCACGCGATAGAACAAACAAATATATTTAAGAGAAGTATGCTTTCTTAAATTACAGATTATAAAGTAACTTAAGAAACTTATTATATAATTGCGATGCATTACCACATTTCTTAAAAGAATATAAACTCTTGAATTCGAATGTGAAATTTGTCAAAGCACAATGAGCAATAATTGCATTATTAAAATAAAATGCTGCCTACCATGTTAAAGAGCTGACATGTAAAAACAGCAGTATTTCAGATTTTGCACCTGTTCTTCTCGAGAACCCATAGCTGAAGAGGCCTCCACAAGGCCGCCTTTTATACTAGTTTACAAGCCCAGAGTTATACAGTTGTATAAAATAGTAATACGATACTCCTTATTTCTCAGTGAAGAAACGTTGTTAACCTTTAGACTTTTACAAACTCGTTCACAGATTATAACGTAACATAGACACTGTCGTCCAGTAGATGTGCCTGAACACGAATTCGGCCTCCTTTCTTCATGACAATGAGTTATTAGCGAAATCGACCACCAAACAACCCATATATATTATAGCTAGCATTTTACTTAATTTGTTAAATGCAATGAGTTATAACTAATTAAAGTGGTTCTATAACCGTTCATATACTTAAAAACACCTAGCTTGACACATAATGACGGGCAGGTAAATTGCGTACTAAGCACAGATATTTGGTACAAACCTCTTCCTGGCCTTGTGAACAATTTTTGGTAATTCTAAATTAAACATGTTATTGAGTATTATATAATTTGATTTTGCTGCCTCATTATGTTATAATCGTGATTGAGATTCATTTACTATTTTAGAGAGATGGTATCATTACAGTGTTAATGTCACGTGGGAAGGTATGCTTTTGAAATCACTTCACAGCTTAACTTTGCTATTCAGCGTGGCTTGGTTTCCAGTAGAGAAACTCCCAGTTTGTTGTAAGTTGCACAGGATATGCAGTGAAAGACTAATATACATCCTCCAGGACACTGCCCACTGTTGCTGTCCTGCTAGATTTGTCGTCTCCGAGTGCAAAGCTTACGACTCCTGGCAACTGAGCTATTCAGCTTAGCTTGGTCTTCAGTAGAGAAACTCCTATTTCGNACTTCACAGCTTAACTTTGCTATTCAGCGTGGCTTGGTTTCCAGTAGAGAAACTCCCAGTTTGTTGTAAGTTGCACCGGATATGCAGTGCAAGACTAATATACATCCTCCAGGACACTGCCCACTGTTGCTGTCCTGCTAGATTTGTCGTCTCCAAGTGCAAAGCTTACGACTCCTGGCAACTGAGCTATTCAGCTTAGCTTGGTCTTCAGTAGAGAAACTCCTATTTCGNAAGTGCAAAGCTTACGACTCCTGGCAACTGAGCTATTCAGCTTAGCTTGGTCTTCAGTAGAGAAACTCCTATTTCGTTGTAAGTTGCACAGGATATTCAGTGCAAGACTAATATCCATCCTCCAGGACACTGCTCGCTGTTGCTGTCCTGCTAGAGTTGTCGTCTTCCGAATGCCAAGCTTACGACTATTGGTAAATTTTGTCCGAGTTCTCATTTATTTCCTGCATGATCAAGCATCGTTTGATAGTTTGTTCGCTACGCGCACATAATAAAGACGATTTCTTAACAAACTGGTGGTCACCTGTCCATACTGTCAGGAAATTTGGCATATTTTCTCAATGATTTTTGTTGGAGACTTCAAGAAATCATGACGCGTTTGGCGTCTGTTCATGTTTTTAGAATAAATTTAGTCATAAGAATTATTCCATGTCTTTTAGTATAGGGTATTATTGTATCNCGTCTGTTCATGTTTTTAGAATAAATTTAGTCATAAGAATTATTCCATGTCTTTTAGTATAGGGTATTATTGTATCTGTAGAAGAAGCTTAACATGACTTTAGACAATATATTAGCCATCTTAAAGGTATAAATATGTGAATAATAATTTTTNTGTAGAAGAAGCTTAACATGACTTTAGACAATATATTAGCCATCTTAAAGGTATAAATATGTGAATAATAATTTTTTGTTTCATCATAAACACTTGGTGTGAGGGCGTTTACCCTTCACTGGTATCAATTCTTATTCTTTATGTTAATTCAGAACTTCATTCCTTCTGTTCCGGGTTTCTATTACCAGATAATAACGATTTTCAATTATCTAAGTTTCATTTTGTTTCAACGGGATGGGAATTTCCAGTTGACTGATTTTCATTTCAATACATTTTATGAAACTGTGCGGCTAGTTGTTAAGGAACATTAATTTATTCTTAAGCATCTTGTCAAGAGCACTATTTATTATAAAAGTTAAAAATAAATTACGTCCCAAAATTAGCACCTCATGTGTTCAATTAGTTTAAAGTTTAAACNATTTATTATAAAAGTTAAAAATAAATTACGTCCCAAAATTAGCACCTCATGTGTTCAATTAGTTTAAAGTTTAAACGAGTTTACAACGATTGCATTGTGGAGTTGTAGGCTTTTTTTTTATCTGGTATGCACTATGAGACTGTTTGTATCAAATAATTACTATAAACATTTGTAGAGAAATTTTGTNCTTTTTTTTATCTGGTATGCACTATGAGACTGTTTGTATCAAATAATTACTATAAACATTTGTAGAGAAATTTTGTTAAATAGCACATTGATAGAAAGAATCACAGAACGATTAAATTGTTTTGAAACCGTAACTTTCGCTGCTTATTTAACGATATATTAAATTTAATTGTTTCCTTATGATTTAAGTACAGAAACATAATTTAAAATGTAATATTCATAATCAGTTCATTAATTGGTTTTTCAAGCATTATTTTGGTTCAGAAATACAAACATTCCTTCCAATCTGTGGCATTTATAAGTTTTGATGGAGCAGCAGATATACTCAGTATATCGTATAAAATTATTCTTAATTTTGTCACAAGAGTGTCCTTTTTTTGTGTATTTGAATAAAGACAAAACTCTGGACCACGTAATACCCTAATTTAAGTGACAATGTTAATTTTACGAAATTTAATTTTTCGAAGTCAATGAATTTTTAGGTTAGCCAAACAGGCACCCGATTAATCTCCTTTATATCCATAACAGCCTATTACAAAGGAGAAGAATAACTAGTTAATTTATAATAAGTTCACGTAGCCAAGCCAGAACATGTTACTATATTGTGTGTATTCAAGCTAAGGTATTTAACACAGTGGTAGGGTACGCAACTTTGCAAACCAAAATCTCTTGTGTATGCTGTATATATTGACATCAAGATTAAGGTGACTACCCCGATAAAGCACTCAACTGATATTCTTGGTCTCACACCAGCTATAGTCCGTTCACGGTTACTTACAAATTTTCTGAATCCCTGCTAAAGTTCTACTTACAGGATTTCCTCCACCTTGTTCAAACAAAGTTTAACCGATTCTAGAACATTATACCAAAGGGACAGCGCACCGCATTAATGCGCACTCACTGTAATAATATTTTGCCTAAGAACTACACTGAAGAGCCAAAACAACTGGTATAGGCGTGCTTATGCAAATAACAGAGGTATGGAACCAATAAGAGTAACGCGATGCGGTCGGCAGCTAGATCGGTTACTGCTGCTACAATGGCAGGTTATCAAGATTTAAGTTAGTTTGAACGTGGTGTTACAGTCGGTGCACGAGAGATGGGGCATAGTATCTCCGAGGTAGCGATATCATTTGGATGTTCGCGTACGACCATTTCACGAGTGTACCGTGAATATCGGGAATCCAGTAAAACATCACATCTTCGACATCGCTGCGGCCGGAAAAAGATCGTGAAAGAACGGGACAAACGACGACTGACGAGAATCATTAAACGTGACCGACGTGCAACTCTTTCTCAAATTGGCGCAGATCGGATTTATGGACTTCCCTGCAGGATTCATGGTGTGAACTGCCTCCTGCATGCCTTCAGACATTAGTCGAGTCCATGCCACGTCGTCTTGCGGCACTTCTGCGTGCTCGAAGGGTGTGTGGGGGAGGGGGGGCAGGGGGTGGCTACAACACGATATTAGACATGTGAACCTGTTTTTTTGGCTCTTCAGTGTATTTATTATTTGGCATTACCAACACACCTATTTTCTCACCATTTAATTCATATAAATTATAAATAAAATATTTATATTTATAGATAATGTATAATTAAAAGTTAAATTTATCCAAAAATAAGATATTTTAAATTTAAAACCAGTATGCAATGCTTGTGATGTATGTNATAATTAAAAGTTAAATTTATCCAAAAATAAGATATTTTAAATTTAAAACCAGTATGCAATGCTTGTGATGTATGTCGTATTTAGGAAACAAAAACACGTGTCTTTCATGGTGTGATTTTTCAAAATGCTTGATGGAAAAAATTTTATGATACCGCAAATAGAGTACATCTGCGAACGTGCGCTTCGCAACATGCAATGGCGCTGCGCAGTCTGTGTGGCCAATAGTGGCTGGCCAACGTCAACGTCCGTCACGTTTCACACGTGCAGAAATCCCAGGTGAAATTGTAGGAGATCGAACCAGGTCCCAGAGTAGTCTCACAACGAGACCCTTAACATTTGGATAATTACGTGATTGAGCCTATTCTTTTCTTTGTCGTTGGCCGTTTTTTTTAAATCCGACAATGCTTCGCGTTGTCTTGTTCAGAAATTATGCAAAAAAATCCCCCACCAAGTTCAATTACTTACTAAGGTTGATTTGTATTCGGTGCTGATTATATACGTTTCCAAGATTCTTGCCGCCTTCGGTGTAATACAGATTGGTAGGTATTTCAAAGATACGAGTACCAATTTCGTACAGTTTCTCCCTTTAGATCATCGTCTTACCGAGCATTCACATCACTGCAATCCAAGA
Source organism: Clitarchus hookeri (assembly GCA_002778355.1). Lineage (NCBI taxonomy): Eukaryota > Metazoa > Arthropoda > Insecta > Phasmatodea > Phasmatidae > Clitarchus > Clitarchus hookeri. The sequence continues at coordinate 29,975 of NQII01009304.1, read as the reverse complement.
AGATATTTTCCCGCGTTTACATGGCTGCAAATGTGACTGACTAGCACGGGGGACTCTCAGAGGCATTTAAACTTCAGTGATTACTCGCGACTGCCCAAGATTTAAGCTATTTTGTATTTCTTTGTAACATCTTAGAACGAGTGGAAAAAGAGGGAATATATCCACGTAACCTGGCGGAAGAGCGCAATTCTTTGATACAACTGTGGGTGAAACATGATGTCACCAAAATCCAGAAAATTGTCCAGTCCATACCACATTGAATCACAGCTATTATTCGTGGTAGTAGAGACATTTCTCCATACTAGGTCTAATTCAGTTACACATGATTAATTTCTTGTTCGTGAGTTTACACACACATGCACATTGAATGTTTGTGTTTACACAGGGACTAGCTTAGTTTCATGTCATGTAGATGGACAAGAAAACACTTAAAATGCTATTTGATATTTGTTGTAATTTTCATTTCGTATAAAGGTCACACAATTCACCAGTTACAGTGTCACGCGCATAAAAACTGTAAAAAAAATGCATTGTAAAATTTTTTGTTCTTTTGTAAAACAAATGATTGTAAAGTTTGCAAGAATTTGCTGAAAGTGTAGAGGATATATTCAGTATTTGTAAAAAAATGTACTGCAATATACAGACTGAAGTCCTGACGAATTACATGAATGTGCGTGGTGATTCCCAACGTATTTTCCTGCAAAATGACAAGCTGGAATTAGGACTTATACAAAGTAATTTGCCTGCTTTTTCATACACAGTACTTTTTGTGCTTTAGAAATTGTAAGTCAGACAGGATTGCACAGAACACAGTTTGTGAGGCTCANTTCATACACAGTACTTTTTGTGCTTTAGAAATTGTAAGTCAGACAGGATTGCACAGAACACAGTTTGTGAGGCTCACTCACACACGTCTCTATCAAACTAAGAATTGGAAAATCCCCATAATGGTGACGAAAATAGAATGAAGAGATTTGGGCGGCTCTTAACAGCGAGGTCTTGAGATACGATGAGAGTGATTGAGGTGGGTATGGAGCAGCACCGGAATGAAAGGGCGGGGGAAACGGGAAATCCCCGAGAAAACCCGTTGACCAGTGGCATCGTCTGGCANAGCAGCACCGGAATGAAAGGGCGGGGGAAACGGGAAATCCCCGAGAAAACCCGTTGACCAGTGGCATCGTCTGGCATGATTCCCACATGCAAAAATCTGGCAGTGACCCGTCCGGGAATTGAACCCGGGTTGTGCTTTGTGGAAGGCGAGCAGGCTAACCGCTCAGCCCCCGCAGCCCCGCAAAAATCGAACCCGAAACCGTTATGTTAGAAGCAAATTCACTAACCATTAACGCCACAGATGCATCTATACATCGTATTCTATTTTAATTGCTTATNTTATGTTAGAAGCAAATTCACTAACCATTAACGCCACAGATGCATCTATACATCGTATTCTATTTTAATTGCTTATAGGTTCTTTCAGAGATTTAATCTCGCGTGTCAATATGCGGTATTTTACCTTCAAAAGAGAACAGCAAGTTTTACTGAGCTCGCGGTGGAACTGTCATTAGTTTCACATTACAAGGAGTATGTTGGTCCCACGTAAAAAAAAAAAAAAGAGGTGACTTAGTACACACGAGACCAAATGAATGCTGCTAACAGCTGTTGAATTTTTCGGAGTGTTTTTGTTTTCTTTACCCTTTATTGCTATTGCTTATTTTTGTCACAATATTTTACTCAAAAGGCGTCAATGTGAAACTATGTGGAATGTGTTCGTATATTGGAACACACTTTCTACATTTAGCTGTCTAGAGAAACGTTGAACGAACAACAAATAAGCGTTATGAAATAATTCTGAACATTTGTTAAGAGATTTAGGATCAAAGTACATACTTATATTAACGCGGCCAAAACCACACAAATTTACAAAACGTGGCCCGTTCTGTAACAAAATTAATTTTGCGAACCTTTGGGGGGAGACATTATTTTACAACCAGTCAGAATGCACTTGGCCGTGTTTCCTATGGTAAGAAATAGCCCTCACCTTTCACCTTAAGTGGATTCTCGGAATTGATGACTCATTCGCCATTAGCAGACACATTAATAGAACACCTGAGATTCTATCAGCAGTTTACTGATATCAGTATATCTGCCAGAATTTTTAAATAATAGCACAACTGTTGCTCTTGTAAGTGTATAAATACAATAACTTTACAAGATTTTTTATAAATTTACAAACATTTTTTTTCTTACAGAAATATTTAATCTCCGCTTACGAAATCTTTTTACTACAATACTTTATATATATNTACAAACATTTTTTTTCTTACAGAAATATTTAATCTCCGCTTACGAAATCTTTTTACTACAATACTTTATATATATATGACAATTAGTTCTTACGTATTTCCATTTCAATTTATTCCGTTATTTTTTTAATGTTTAATTTTCTGTGCCAATACGATAGCTGCGATAAAATAGTTTAGCTGAAATCCATTATTTGATTTTACTACTATCCTTTATCTAAATCTTAATCCCCGAATTTATTGTTCATTTTCCTTTGACGGTGAATTTTAAAATACTTCAAACGTCTACGAAATTATAATGTATAAACTATTTCATATTAGTCTTAATCAGATTTCCCGCTTTGTTGATGTTAGTCACAGAAATAGGATTCTTCGAAACATTATACTGATTGAAAGTGCAACCCTCCTCGAGCCATGTGGACTACTATCGGAATGTGCAGAATTCCCAGAAGTGATGAGTGGCGCGCAGTAATGTTATTAGCTGTGCACTGTATGTTTGTAACAACACAAACACCTTTCGTTATTCACACAAACGCTTTTCTTGTAAACGAACCAAGGCTGTAGATGTACAAAATATGACGGCGTAAATAAACAACATTCTCTAATTATACAAGAATTTGTCAGATCCAGTAACAAATTTTTTTCACAGTGTGTGTAACAGTTGTTTTGGTGGACTGTGAGTCCATTTAGAGTTTTCTCTGTGCGAGGGAGAAGGAGTTAGTTGAAGTTGATTAAAGAATCAGCCCTAACAACAGTATCATACTCATACGCACATGTCTGCATCATAAAAATCGAATTCCTTACGTTTCTAATAAAGTAAATGTCCAGCTTTTACGGGAAAATGTGCAAAGTGCCAAGTGTGGGATTTAAAAATTAAAACGTAATACAAACACAAAAAATACTGATGTAAAACAATGATTGTTAATTATTCTTATTGGTTTCAAGTAAACGCATGTATATGTTTCTCATCTTAAAACAGAAGCAAACGATTTGCAGAAATAAGAAAATTTGTCTGATACTTAAAAAATTATCCTATCTTCTAGTACAACGTGGGTATCGCTAATGGAAGGGCGAACTAAGAGCGTTGTTCAAGCTATATTAATGTTAACATTGACGCTATACCGCCACTGTGGAAGACAGAGTGGCTTATAGTGTCGTTGTTAATTCTCNCTATATTAATGTTAACATTGACGCTATACCGCCACTGTGGAAGACAGAGTGGCTTATAGTGTCGTTGTTAATTCTCCCAGGCACAGACTATATGATGCCTGAAGGTTAAGGGGTTTGTAATAATGTAGACTTTGGCTGTTTCAATTTGAAGGACGAATATATTGTCTCGGATATATTCACAAATAAAATACATCAGCACTTGAGAGGTGTGGTACGCTAATAATTTGGTTACTCGGATTGACTGCTAACGACTTCGTGATGGAGGGGGGCTTCTCTTGACGGCATACTGAATACTTAT
>NQII01009304.1:9666-25555 GCA_002778355.1 Clitarchus hookeri | reverse complement strand
CTCTAAAATTCCTAAACATTATAGCTAAAGATAACACGTACGTATTATTCGAGTACGGAATATAATGACCGTAAGTTAATGCACTTGGTATCTCTGCAACGAATTTGGTTCATTACGGTTACAAATAGAATGTCGTTATAAAAAAAATTACTTGGATAAATTACAGTTACGCCTCACGCATGGAAGTTTATGACCACGCGCATTCTCTTCTGTGGAGAGAAGGCGAGTTTACTGTAATTAATATATTTTATATTATGTGTTTATTTACACGCTTTACATACATAATTATTACAGATTTGAGACAGTTCTGCAATAACACCACCAATATACCGAAACCTGCAGATATCCCATGGCATCTTTTTTCAGCAAGAACGTTAGTTTTTGTGTTACAGAAATAATAAAAGTAATGTTATAAAAAATTATATCTCTGAAAGCTTCACGGAAATATTTCAATTAATGTTGTTTTGTGGTTGTTAACGTCCCGCACTTACACCTTTCAGAAACCCACGGAATAGTTACCAGCTAATTAAGAGAAAATGTTCTCGTCATTATTTGTTGAGGATTCCAAAGCATGTTTCCTGGCATCATAAGCTGAATAAGCAACAGGGAACGGTTATTTATATTTTAAGTCACATGCACCTTTTTTACTATAAACATTTTTGGCATTACGTTACGGCTTACGTTACTAGCACTTTTAAACACAAACGCTAATATAAACGTACTTCGACTACACCTGAGCGTTATAGGAAACATTCTCAACTCTGCCATGAACTNAACACAAACGCTAATATAAACGTACTTCGACTACACCTGAGCGTTATAGGAAACATTCTCAACTCTGCCATGAACTTGGCATCCCCTGAGCACAAAAATCTATTCAAACCATGGCTAAGGAACTACAATATTGTACAAAGTTAGGCAATTTTTTAACGAAAGGGTTGTTTTACATTTCATCATAAAGCAAAAATAAAGTGGCATATTTTAAGATATTACTGTTCGACGTAATGAAGCGTTACATGAAGTTTGCGTTTTCAGCAGAGGAATCGTTCTGTTTTGTGGCGTTTTTACACAAAGATGATAATTAAATTACAGCTCGCCCGTGCGCAGGCATGTTGTATTTGCTCTCTGTTCCTCGCGCCTGTTACGGAATTGAATTACACTACGGTGCAAGTGTAAATAATATGCGAGGACGATATCACAAACGCAACACTGCATTTTTGTTTCCTCCGTTTTATTTCACCGCTAACAAATTTTAGTTCCAGGACGAGCAAATGGAAGAAGGCATGGTTTATTGTTACAGTTAAAATTGAGGGAAGTATAATTAGTGGCAATACTGCGTAAAATTTGCTTATAAAAGTATATGNTTTATTGTTACAGTTAAAATTGAGGGAAGTATAATTAGTGGCAATACTGCGTAAAATTTGCTTATAAAAGTATATGACTTAGGCATAATTGTTTCTGATGTACTAATTGTTTCTAAAGCCCTACTTGAATATGATATTTTAACTGTTTGATTTTGATTTTCAATAGCGGTATTGTCAAAAGCGACGACTCTTGTCGCACCCGGAGCTCGTAACTTTTAAGGTTACAGGTTTGTCAATTCGAAAATGTAAATTTAATTGGTTTGAAATGCTTTACATTACAAATTTGCGCACGATAACGTTTGTATCCCCAGTCACGACTTTTATATAAATAATTTAATTATCATCAATGTCTTTCACTATTATCATACGTTCAGTGAGAAAATTTGCTCTTGTGTAAATCAGGTACGGTTTTGTTTCACACATAGGAAGGCTTTTAAGTTGTTGCAGAATAGTAAAGAATTAACCCGACTTTAAATGGAATATGAATTTGCTCGGAATTGAAGTTATTTTGTGTTATTAATACGAATACACAACACATTATCCAACACATTCTTGACACGTGCTTCAACGTATCATTCAGAGGTGAACCTGTCTGTATATTATGGGCAGTTATTCACAGCTTAAATAAAAGTCAAAAAAGAGAGAAATTCGAACATTTTGAATATAATCATGAAATGCTTTTGTGTTTAGAAATTATTTTCACTTCCAAAATTGTAAGATATGATTATCTTTCACAAACCTACTTACTTACTTTTACGCTAAAATGGGTGGTAATAAGCTGAATATTAATGGATAAGTGACTTACCTTTCGAAATTTTGCTATCTAAAAATGACAAAATGATAAATTTACACCCAACATTTTTATAATACACTGTTTACCATTTACTTACGACTCTGAAACAGAATCTTTCAAGTGGTTTCACCATTAACGTTCAGGAGGTAGTCATTTGTCAAAATGAAAAACCAGTGCCATTCGGAAGTAAGTATGTGCTTGTAATTTGCAGCACGAATAATGTATCAAATTTGTAACGTTTTTTTTTTTTAAATCGTTCATTACATCTAAAAAAAGAAATTATTTTATGTGTCAGCTTTCCTAAAAAACAGACAATAAAAAAATGGCCCACTTTGGCTAGGTGTTTTCAACATACAAACATTTTTTTTCAAATAAGACCATTATTTTTAAAAGTGCTTTATTTTTCGTAAAATGATTAAATCAATTTTATTTTTTAAGAAAATATGTGTTCATTTTATAAAAAAATTTATAGCTTATAAGTATGGTTTATTTCGCTGCGTTTGTACAATTTTTGTGGGTAAAGGTCAAATGGTACATATATTTTATACTGTAACTTACATATATAGCGAATATGAGTGGGGATGTGAAGGGACAGTAAAACTTGGTTACTTGTTTCTAAATCATCCAGTAAGCAACCTGTGCCCAAACATCGTCAAATCATTTTTATTTCATTTCGTTATGGACGCGAGGGAGTAACGCTAACCTATTATCATGGAACAGGAAACACGCCAAGGAAGAGGAAAATTCACTCCCGGGTGGACATTCAGCCGTTACATACCGCGGTTACCGCCGTTTCCTGCACGAAGACGACGTTACCTCGGCGTTACAGCGGTGGTGCGATGCCAGACTGTGATAATGCGCGCTTGTAATGCGAACGATGCCAGTGCAGCCATAAGCAGAAAGGAAGTTTTACGGCAGCATCTTACGGAATGGGAGGGAGGATCAGGGCAATTTAGCCAACCCAGCCGAGTACGGATACGTGTAGCCTAATTTTAGGTCATCTACCTTGTAGCGGAATGTGTGTAACCAGAATGTCAAAATGTATTCAAAACTACAGTATTGTTTGTGAAAATTGCAACAGCCAGAAATAATGGCCAGAATGAATACAAACTCGGAGGATGTGTAGAACAGTGTAACAGCAATAAATTATTACGATTGCACAGAAATGGCATACACGTAGGCCCAGCAGCGGCCTGCCCTCTCTTGTGTGACCGGAAAGGTAAGTTACGTCAAGCTCAGTCAGTGAAGAGTCGTCAAAGGGCGTCATATGAGCGTGTGAGTTCGAACGTGACAGAATGATCGGTCTCCGGGAAACAGGTTTGTCATACTGTGACATTTAGGCTCGTACAGGGCATGCTGCTACGACAGTATTGCGTGTGTGGCACCAGTGGNTTTGTCATACTGTGACATTTAGGCTCGTACAGGGCATGCTGCTACGACAGTATTGCGTGTGTGGCACCAGTGGATAAAAGAGGGTCGTACGCAGCGGGTACTGTACCACGCAATATGACCACAGCACGGGGTGACCGCCATCTTGTCCGAATGGCAGTAACGGACTANCACGTACGTATTATTCGAGTACGGAATATAATGACCGTAAGTTAATGCACTTGGTATCTCTGCAACGAATTTGGTTAATTACGGTTACAAATAGAATGTCGTTATAAAAAAATTACTTGGATAAATTACAGTTACGCCTCACGCATGGAAGTTTATGACCTCGCGCATTCTCTTCTGTGGTGAGAAGGCCAGTTTACTGTAATTAATATATTTTATTTTATGTGTTTATTTACACGCTTTACATACATAATTATTACAGATTTGAGACAGTTCTGCAATAACACCACCAATATACCGAAACCTGCAGATATCCCATGGCATCTTTTTTCAGCAAGAACGTTAGTTTTTGTGTTACAGAAATAATAAAAGTAATGTTATGAAAAATTATATCTCTGAAAGCTTCACGGAAAGATTTCAATGAATGTTGTTTTGTGGTTGTTAACGTCCCGCACTTACACCTTTCAGAAACCCATGGAATAGTTACCAGCTAATTAAGAGAAAATGTTCTCGTCATTATTTGTTGAGGATTCCAACGCATGTTTCCTGGCATCATAAGCTGAATAAGCAACAGGGAACGGTTATTTATATTTTAAGTCACATGCACCTTTTTTACTATAAACGTTTTTGGCATTACGTTACGGCTTACGTTACTTGCACTTTTGAACACAAACGCTAATATAAACGTACTTCGACTACACCTGAGCGTTATAGGAAACATTCTCAACTCTGCCATGAACTTGGCATCCCCTGAGCACAAAAATCTATTCAAACCATGGCTAAGGAACTACAATATTGTACAAAGTTAGGCAATTTTTTAACGAAAGGGTTGTTTTACATTTCATCATAAAGCAAAAATAAAGTGGCATATTTTAAGATATTACTGTTCGACGTAATGAAGCGTTACATGAAGTTTGCGTTTTCAGCAGAGGAATCGTTCTGTTTTGTGGCGTTTTTACACAAAGATGATAATTAAATTACAGCTCGCCCGTGCGCAGGCATGTTGTATTTGCTCTCTGTTCCTCGCGCCTGTTACGGAATTGAATTACACTACGGTGCAAGTGTAAATAATATGCGAGGACGATATCACAAACGCAACACTGCATTTTTGTTTCCTCCGTTTTATTTCACCGCTAACAAATTTTAGTTCCAGGACGAGCAAATGGAAGAAGGCATGGTTTATTGTTACAGTTAAAATTGAGGGAAGTATAATTAGTGGCAATACTGCGTAAAATTTGCTTATAAAAGTATATGACTTAGGCATAATTGTTTCTGATGTACTAATTGTTTCTAAAGCCCTATTTGAATATGATATATTAACTGTTTGATTTTGATTTTCAATAGCGGTATTGTCAAAAACGACGACACTTGTCGTACCCGGAGCTCGTAACTTTTAAGGTTACAGATTTGTCAATTCGAAAATGTAAATTTAATTGGTTTGAAATGCTTTACATTACAAATTTGCGCACGATAACGTTTGTATCCCCAGTCACGACTTTTATATAAATAATTTAATTATCATCAATGTCTTTCACTATTATCATACGTTCAGTGAGAAAATTTGCTCTTGTGTAAATCAGGTACGTTTTTGTTTCACATATAGGAAGGCTTTTAAGTTGTTGCAGAATAGTAAAGAATTAACCCGACTTTAAATGGAATATGAATTTGCTCGGAATTGAAGTTATTTTGTGTTATTAATACGAATACACAACACATTATTCAACACATTCTTGACACGTGCTTCAACGTATCATTTAGAGGTGAACCTGTCTGTATATTATGGGCAGTTATTCACAGCTTAAATAAAAGTCAAAAAAGAGAGAAATTCGAACATTTTGAATATAATCATGAAATGCTTTTGTGTTTAGAAATTCTTTTCACTTCCAAAATTGTAAGATATGATTATCTTTCACAAACCTACTTACTTACTTTTACGCTAAAATGGGTGGTAATAAGCTGAATATTAATGGATAAGTGACTTACCTTTCGAAATTTTGCTATCTAAAAATGACAAAATGATAAATTTACACCCAACATTTTTATAATACACTGTTTACCATTTACTTACGACTCTGAAACAGAATCTTTCAAGTGGTTTCACCATTAACGTTCAGGAGGTAGTCATTTGTCAAAATGAAAAACCAGTGCCATTCGGAAGTAAGTATGTGCTTGTAATTTGCAGCACGAATAATGTATCAAATTTGTAACGTTTTTTTNAATAAATGTCTTTAACAATAAAAAAATGGCCCACTTTGGATAGGTGTTTTCAACATACAAACATTTTTTTCAAATAACACCATTATTTTTAAAAGTGCTTTATGTTTCGTAAAATAATTAAATAAATTTTATTTTTTAAGAAAATATGTGTTCATTTTATTAAAAAATTTATAGCTTATAAGTATGGTTTATTTCGCTGCGTTTGTACAATTTTTGTGGGTAGTAAAGGTCAAATGGTACATATATTTTATACTGTAACTTACATATATAGCGAATATGAGTGGGGATGTGAAGGGACAGTAAAACTTGGTTACTTGTTTCTAAATCATCCAGTAAGCAACCTGTGACCCAAACATCGTCAAATCATTTTTATTTCATTTCGTTATGGACGCGAGGGAGTAACGCTAACCTATTATCATGGAAAAGGAAACACGCCAAGGAAGAGGAAAATTCACTCCCGGGTGGACATTCAGCCGTTACATACCGCGGTTACCGCCGTTTCCTGCACGAAGACGACGTTACCTCGGCGTTACAGCGGTGGTGCGATGCCAGACTGTGATAATGCGCGCTTGTAATGCGAACGATGCCAGTGCAGCCATAAGCAGAAAGGAAGTTTTACGGCAGCATCTTACGGAATGAGGGGGAGGATCAGGGCAATTTAGCCAACCCAGCCGAGTACGGATACGTGTAGCCTAATTTTAGGTCATCTACCTTGTAGCGGAATGTGTGTAACCAGAATGTCAAAATGTATTCAAAACTACAGTATTGTTTGTGAAAATTGCAACAGCCAGAAATAATGGCCAGAATGAATACAAACTCGGAGGATGTGTAGAACAGTGTAACAGCAATAAATTATTACGTTTGCACAGAAATGGCATACACGTAGGCCCAGCAGCGGCCTGCCCTCTCTTGTGTGACCGGAAAGGTAAGTTACGTCAAGCTCAGTCAGTGAAGAGTCGTCAAAGGGCGTCATATGAGCTTGTGAGTTCGAACGTGACAGAATGATCGGTCTCCGGGAAACGGGTTTGTCATACTGTGACATTTAGGCTCGTACAGGGCATGCTGCTACGACAGTATTGCGTGTGTGGCACCAGTGGATAGAAGAGGGTCGTACGCAGCGACGAGCGGGTACTGTACCNAGAAGAGGGTCGTACGCAGCGACGAGCGGGTACTGTACCACGCAATATGACCACAGCACGGGGTGACCGCCATCTTGTCCGAATGGCAGTAACGGACTANGAGCGGGTACTGTACCACGCAATATGACCACAGCACGGGGTGACCGCCATCTTGTCCGAATGGCAGTAACGGACTATACAGCCTCGTCCATAGTGTTGGATCGACACTAGAGCACTGCAACGGGTGTGGACCTGTCTGCGTCGACGGTTCGACGCCGTCTGCAGCGGGTTGGGCTGGTGGCACGCATGCCATTGCGTCGGCTTCCACTGTCCTGAAAACCACAACGCCTCAGACTACAATAGGCACGTGAACACCGTCGCTGGCGTGCTGAGTGGCAAAATGTAGTGTTTTCGAATGAGTCCCGCTTCAACCTGTCCTACAGTGATGGCCGCATACGTGTTAGACTCTACCGTCATGACCACAACCTGGCAGCCTGCATTGTGGAGCGGCATAGCGGACAAACGCCAAATGTGATGGTTTGGAGCGCCATTGGATACAACATGCAATCTGAACTCCTACGTATTGAGGGCAATCTGAACAGAAACCGCTCCATACGGGAGGTTTTAGAGTCAGAGGTACTGTCATTACTTCAGGCAACTCCACATGCCATAGTTAAGCAGGACAATGCCTGGCCACATGTGGCGAGGAATGTGCAACTCTTCTTCAATGAACGAAGGGTACCACTGCTTTCCTGGCCTGCACGCTCACCTGAAATGTCTCCCATCATACATGCCAGGAATATGGTTGGTCCGCGACTTGATCGTCACGGTCCTCCAGCAACCACTGCTTATGATTTGTGCACTCGTATACAAACCGCGTGGAGGGAGATTCTCCAGGAACATGTCCAGGTCCTCTTTGATTCCATACCATGACGTTTAGAGTCCCTGATTGCAGCACTTGGGAGCTTCACATCATACTGAATTATCAAGAACAGAGATCATGTACAGTTCTGTAATACTAATAAATCGTGTATTGTCATGTACCTAATCGTTGGTATAAAGNCAAGAACAGAGATCATGTACAGTTCTGTAATACTAATAAATCGTGTATTGTCATGTACCTAATCGTTGGTATAAAGATCATTTCAATCACGTGTATCCTTCTTGGTGTTGCATTTTTCACAAACGTTAATGTAGATTCGTTCTATTTACCCTTGTTACAGTAACTTAATTTCCCGTTTATTGCATTCATTTGTTTTTTTTTTTTTCATAATTAAAACACACCGGAAACACTTCAGTCTTTCAACTTAAAATGTTATTGTCATCCTATTTATTTCTCAAGAAAAACATTCTTACAGTATAGTAATACAATATGCTCGCAATGTTTTAAACAATAATATAACTTTTTCTTTTAAATATCTAATTTTCAATGTGAGTCTAACTCGTATTTAATGAGTGTGATGTATTTACATAGATGATAAGAATAATTTTTGCTGTATTATAAATAGTAGCATTGACATACTTCAGTTTCGTAGCGTAACTCAGTTTCATTATTTGTAGCTGAATTTGCGAACGCATGTAGCCGACTTGCTGGTCTTTAGGTTGGCAACACTGATGCGCATGCCTGAGTTGGGAGATCCTGGCCCATTATCATAGAATAAAGTTGAGGTAGACCGAATTATCGTCTTTGCACATGCACCCAACATTGACCTACCTCACACCAATAAATCTGTCAACAAAATGGTCAACAGCGGTGGAAATGTTTTAATACATATTAACCTATCAAAGACAAAGGAGCCGCTGTAGTGTAGTGGTAAGACTACTCGCCTCCTACCAAGGCGAACCGGGTTCGGTTCCCGGTGGGGTCGCCCCTGGATTTTCGCACATGGGAATGGTGCCTTACTATGCCGCTGGTCGGTAGGTTTTTTCGGGGATCTCCCGTTTCCCCCGCCATTTTATTCCGGAACCGCTCTTTTATATGGATATTATTTGTTTACCAAATTTAATGTAATATAGTTACACTAAAACTGGTTAGAGGAAGCACTTATTTACATAAACAGTGTTTGAACATCAAACCCTATCAACGTCGTTTATAACAGTAGTATTGGCACAAAAGCAGTCGAGTGTGGGGACTCTTGAGTGTCTACTGCGCACCTAGATCCTGGCGCGCGACGCTGGTGTTAGCAAATCAGAGCATCTAGCTCCGCCGCACTCAACAGCCACTGTAGTTTCTTTAACGGCGCTCTTGCACCGGGATTCTCGTAATGGTCGGGATGCGAGCATAAATATGCAAAACCACCGCGCAGGACATTTGCATTCCGGTTTCAGGACTCCGTCCTCGAACACAGGGATCTCTGTGTATTGGTCATCAGCAGCCTGCAAGAAAAAAAATTCTCCGTCGCAGTTAATAAGGGGAAGCAGTCTCACTCGGGACTGGCCTGAGTTCGATCTCCGTTGCCAGCGGAGAGTGGCGTATAGTCAAAGAAACAGGTCATCCTGTTTGAACGGTAACCGAGCTGGCGTGGAAATACGGGGAATTAAACTGCTGTACAACCCGCCATTTTGCATCACCGGGACGCTACTCCCTCAGCGCGGGGGAAGTACAAGCCCTTGCGAGAGCTCTTGTCCTCCCATTTGTTTACCATTTCTAGCCCCTAGGTTGGAGACAGCTAGCCTGCCCCACCTGACTGTTGATCAAATTGTTAATCTGCGGCAAACCAACAGTCTGTTTTGTTGAAGGACCTCTGGGTAGCGCCAGGGGACCTGGTACCCATAACTGTTTCCTTTCCTTCTCTCCCTGCGAGGGGGGAAGAAGAGGAATGGTTGCTAAAAACCCGACTGCTATACAACCGCAGTCAGGTTACCTGTAATTTCTCAGATGATTCATGTCACTTCTGGCTGNGCTAAAAACCCGACTGCTATACAACCGCAGTCAGGTTACCTGTAATTTCTCAGATGATTCATGTCACTTCTGGCTGTTTGTAGTCCTCAAGCCGAAGTTCGTCAAATGTGACGATCCCGTAAAATAATTTAAAGTCTGTTCGACATAAAGGGAAGCGCTTTTGCAATCAACCTTAGAAANAAATGTGACGATCCCGTAAAATAATTTAAAGTCTGTTCGACATAAAGGGAAGCGCTTTTGCAATCAACCTTAGAAACATATCACTGCTCCCACATGCATACACATATTTCAACAAGCGCACTGAGTGAAATGCGCCCAGTAAAGATGGTAACGATGAAGGGGAAGTAGTTTAATATATTACGCCGAATAAAAAGTATTAAATAACCATTTGCAAAAAGTAATTTTTTTTTTCGCTTCTTGTTTTTTATAATGCATCAAAGTATGAATATGAGCAGATCTCTAAAATATTAACTTACCTAGTAATTTCATAGTTTCACTTGACCAAAGCATGAGTAAAGTGATGAGGCCCATAACAATGTTGATTTTACATAAGGCNGTAAAGTGATGAGGCCCATAACAATGTTGATTTTACATAAGGCGGAAGAATACACAGTGTGCATTCAATGAGATCCTTTCAAAAGTGCTCAGTTTACCGTTAACAGCTTATAGCAATGAATACTGCGGCTTCGTCAGGTGGTGTTTTAGTAGCTAATCTGAGATAATAACAACGAACAATCCTAGGGAATAATTCAATACGCATGGTTTATTACTGTGCAATTATTCCTGATGTCGTAAAATATCGGTTATTTTATTTATGGATTATAGTTCTCGGAAGAAATAGATGTGAACAACGTATTATTTCCACGGGAAGAGAGATAGAGAGAGATACACACACACAGAGAGAGAGAGAGAGAGAGAGATACACACACACACACACACAGAGAGAGAGAGAGAGAGAGAGAGAGAGTAAATCAGTCGGCGAGATCGTAAACAAACCATTTTGAGAGTGGTTCACACCTGATAGACTACGGAGCGTGCAATCCAAAACAAAATCAATTTAAAGAACGTCTCATTTGTCAATTAATTTGGTCAAGAAAAATACGCCGAATGCTTAGAAATATTTTAAACAGGAATATATTCTCTGGTAAGACATAATCACTGTTGTAATCACTTACGATATTGACATTTTATTTCTAATTTCTTTAAGAGTTGGAGGAGAAGGGGGGAGGGATGGGAGCTCGAGAGTGGATTTACATACATTGCGTTGTTAGAATATACAGGTTGTTTGATAATATTTCCTGAAAATGTGATTTTCAACACTCGCTGCAATAAAAACAAATTATTTCTGGAATAGCAATGCAAATTAATTTATTAAAAGTATTTTAATTGTTCCTATTTTAAACAATATGTTACTGATAACTAATATTCATATGTTCCTCTACATGTGTGCAAATACATTTTGGTGAAGTTATTGAAATCTTAGATAGTAGGTAGACGTTGACGTCTCACTGACAGCAATATCATTAAAGATAAAACCAGAAACATGTGATCGAACTCGGAAAAACTCGTAAAATTAAGCTATCTTGCAATCAACTGCACCACAGAGGTAGGATTCGGAGCTTCAACTTTTGATATAATCAGTCTAATGTTTTGAATGATAGGGTTCACTAACCTGAAATATTTCCACAGCTATCATTTTGAAAATAAGTGCCTCAGCCACTAAAACACATAAGTTTACATGGCCTACCATTACGCTACTTGTGTGAAAAATATTATGGAAACCGGTTAATTGGTCTCCGAAATATGCCATAAAAACCTTATTCTTTTTAATGGGTCTATCTTGAAAAATTGAAAAAAGAGGCTCTGTACACGATGTCTATAAAACATAATGTCAGCTTAAAAGTTTGATTGAAATTGTTAACTTGTTAAATAGATATATCAAACATATGAAAATATTAAAATGGCTGCTATTTTTTAAATCATTGTCTGACCTCATTTAAATCATGTAACTTTATATGGCCTTCTCTAGGTGTGCAAAATTTTGTGGACTTTAGTCGAATTATTCAGCAAATATGACAAAATGTTCAGTTTACTCAACAGAATTACTTTGCAAAAAATCCAGCAAAGCAGGATCTCTGTTTGCATATCGGTTGACTGGTCTTAGAGAAATGGCATAAAACCTCCACTGACCATGTGACGATCTTCATTAATGGAGGGCAAAATGTTTATATATTAGCACATTAGATTATTGTCATAGATACAATATACTAAGTGAAATTTAAATATGTTACATAGTTTCATGGATATAACACACCAAGCTAAAATGTTTGTATACGTGCTATTTAGAAAATAAGATACTTACATTCTTAAAACATATACATTAATATGTCCTACAAAAATACAACTTCCTCGCCAAATTTGAAACTAATCGGTTGATTGTTTCCCTAGATACGGTATAAACACTATATTATTTCATGTGAAGCTATCTTACAAAATGGAAGATAAATGAGGTTTTGCATAGACAATTTCGATGGATATAACTGATACAGTCAGCATACAAATTTAATTTAAAATTTGTTTTGCAGTTTCGTAGATAAAAAATTCGGAGCTAAAATTTTTATATGGCAGCTATTTTGAAAATATGTGTGTATGTCCCTCTCGAAATTTATCAGTTCATATAGCATATTATACTGCTAATTATTTGCCAAATTTGGTATAAATCGGGTTTTTTCGGAGATCAGATAATTTTAATTGGTCAAATGACACTATTTTAAAAAATGGTGGACAAAAGAGATTTTGTGTACACATTTGATTGTTGTGTTATATACAGTCGTCATGCAAAGTTTCATTGGAATTAACTGGATGGTTTCGACGGTATTACTTACAAAACTAAAATAGCCATGTAACCGCCATTTGAAAAAAGTGTCTGAGATTTATAAAACATATCAGTTAATAATACGTACTGCAGTACTACTTGTTTGCCATATTTGGTAGGAATCAGCCAATTTTTTCCAGTGATATGGCATAAAAACTTTAATTATTCTTGCGGCACTATCTTATAAAATAAAGGACAAAGGAGGCTCCGAGTAGAAACGTTTGATATATACATTTTGTAAATACTCAGAGCATACAAAGTTAAGTTGGAATTTATTAAATTGTTTCAAAGATATAGCATTTTATGCTAAAATAGCTAGATTGCCGCCATTTTCAAAATAGGTGTCAATCATACTTGAAACATATGTGTACATATTAACTGCAGTAGTATTACTTGACTGTCAAATTTGGTAGGAATCTGTCTATTTTTTTCCAAGAAATTACACAAAACCTTGATAATTTCCTGTAACTCTATGTTACAAAATGGCGTACAAAAGTAGTTTTTTTTTTGGCTTATTTGATGCTTGTAATAGATACTGTCAGCGTACAAGATTTGATTGAAATTTGTCAAATATAATGGAAGTTTTACCAAATAAACCTAAAATATTTGAATGGCCACCCTTTTGAAAATAAGTGCCTAACAAAGTTTAATTATATATATTTACCTGGCCTATAATAATATTTCTTGTGTACCAAATTTGGTCAAAATTGGTTTGAGTAATTTTTTGAGATATAATATAAAATATTTATTTTTACATGCAGCGTTATCTTTCAAAATGGTGGGCAAAATTGTTGTTGTTTAACTTATACGATGCTTGTATTATGTACTGTCAGAGTACAAACTTTGGTTTAAATATGTCAAACGGTATGGTAACATAACCTAAAATATTTGTATGATTGCCATTGTGAAAATAAGTCTCTAATTAATTTCAATTACCTACATTTATCTGGCCAATCATAGTTATACTTACGTGCCAAATTTGGTGAAAATAGATTGAGTAGTATTTGAGACATAACGTAATAGCTTATTTTTTTTAAATATGGCGTTATATTCTAAAATGGCGGACCAACAATAATATTAACCTCTGAATTTAATGCTTACAACTTGCGCTATCACCACACAACATGTGGTTAAAATCGGTTGAATGGTTTCCGAGATATGACATATCGCCCTAAATTCTAAAAATTACCGCCATTTTGAAAGTATGTGCCCAGGGTAGTCGATAACTACACAAGTCAGGTGTTTTTACTCAGTACCATATTCATACCGAGTTTGGTGAAATTCGGTTGACGTGTTCAAAAATTGAAAGTGGGGACACACACACGCATACACGCACACTCCTACACACACATCCACACGTAGTTACACAGACCGGAAAGTGGGCTCATAAATCTTTCTTTACTTTGAAAAGTAGGCTAAAAATACCCTTATCTTATGTTTAACTGGAACTTTCCAAGCGATTTCAATATTTCATCCCTTTAAGAAAATAATAACTCCACCGTAACTAATCGAACCAATAAAGATACGATCAAAATAACCATTTTCTACAGAAGTTCTCTGTTATTTTGGATGAAAACTGCTATACTCTGAAAGAATATATGATGATGAACGACTAAAGGATCTTCTGACTCGGTGTTTTCTGTAGGTTGAAACAGCTAATGTTTTGTTTTTATTAACCTACGAAGAGGATCTCTAATTTATCTTGAAATCATATATGAAAGGACGAATACGCCTATTAAAATCTTAATTAATTTAAAAATAATCAAACAAGCTAATATTTACGAAGTTATTTACTAGAAATTAATTATGGAATGTGAATTATTGACATATTATCTTCCCATCTGCTTTTCCGATTTTCTTCATAATTTTTTTTTTTGCTACAGTTAACCACTGCGCATGCCGTTTTCCTTCATTAAATTGCTTTTAAGATGAGAGGAGGAAGGCTGCCAATNGAGATATGACATATCGCCCTAAATTCTAAAAATTACCGCCATTTTGAAAGTATGTGCCCAGGGTAGTCGATAACTATACAAGTCAGGTGTTTTTACTCAGTACCATATTTATACCGAGTTTGGTGAAATTCGGTTGACGTGTTCAAAAATTGAAAGGAGGGACACACACACGCATACATGCACACTCCTACACACACATCCACACGTAGTTACACATACCGGAAAGTGGGCTCATAAATCTTTCTTTACTTTGAAAAGAAGCTAAAAATACCCTTAACTCATGTTTAACTGGAACTTTCTAACCGATTTCAATATTTTATCTCTTTAAGAAAATAATCACTCAACCGTAACTAATCGAACCAATAAAGATACGATCAAAATAACCATTTTATACAGAAGTTCTCTGTTATTTTGGATGAAAACTGCTATACTGTGAAAGAATATATGATGATGAACGACTAAAGGATCTTCTGACTCGGTGTTTTCTGTAGGTTAAAACAGTTAATGATTCGGTTTTATTAACCTACGAAGAGAATCTCTAATTTATCTTGAAATCATATATGAAAGGACGAATACGCCTATTAAAATCTTAATTAATTTAAAAAATAATCAAACAAGCTAATATTTACGAAGTCATTTACTAGAAATTAATTATGGAATGTTAATTATTGACATATCTTCCCATCTGCTTTTCCGATTTTCTTCATAATTTTTTTTTTCGCTACAGTTAACCACTGCGCATGCCGTTTTCCTTCATTAAATTGCTTTTAAGATGAGAGGAGGAAGGCTGCCAATNTGCTACAGTTAACCACTGCGCATGCCGTTTTCCTTCATTAAATTGCTTTTAAGATGAGAGGAGGAAGGCTGCCAATTATCTCAGTAGTATCAATAAATTTTACTTAAAAATAACATTTTTCTAAAAAAAAAAAGTGTTTACCACATTAAAAATAAACATCACTGTCCTTTGCTATGGACGAAAACAACAATGCAATATCTACCTATAACGCGCAGAGCTAATTTTCATCTGCTTCCGTCTTCCCTCTTGACTTCATAACAACCTGTGCCATAAAATAAATTTTTACTATCCCCGTGATGTTACCTAAGTTCTGAA
>NQII01009303.1:0-53480 GCA_002778355.1 Clitarchus hookeri | reverse complement strand
CCCCCTGGCCGGCCGGGCTATCGTATTTTAACTGCATTCTTTCCAAGGTTTTGTAACCAGCGAATTCACGATTGTTCATCCCGCCTTTTTTTTTATTTTCCCTTGGTTCGTTCTCCTCGGAGGTTATGTCTGATGACGGCCTTGCCCCGCGGAGGAATCTTTCAATGCATATCGTGGCCTAACTGGCCGTTAATCTGCGTTCCGTGACCGGCCTGGCCCTGTGCCACGGCTGTGTATTTTCTCATCGCCCGTCGCTCGCGCCACCGACAGATAGCTACCGCCCGCAGCACTCGCCAGCCATCTTGCAAGAAATTTTACACGGGCGCGGACTGCCATTAAGCTCGGTTCACGCAGTTCGAAGCATACCGGTGACCGCAGAACATCGCAAGAATCGAGCGCTATGATTTCGAGCGCATTAACAGGTCTCGTGAAGAGTTCATGAAGGGAACGGCTAGATTCCGTTCCTTATGCACACGCGTGTGGCAACAGCCAATCAGAAAAAGAGTGTAAAATTGACGATGAAGTTGTTAATTTTAAAGGGATGTGCTGCAGAAACGAATAAATGCCGCAATATATGTATTTATTTATTTATTTATTTATTTTAGAGTAATGGTTAGCTGACATCGTACAAGCTGAAATGTTTACAATCGCAAAAGCAAAGATTTTAAAGGAAAGTGAAAATGACAACACTTTTAATTCGTTGTCCATTTTCAACACAGTATCGCAGTTTGTTAATAAAATCNAAAGGAAAGTGAAAATGACAACACTTTTAATTCGTTGTCCATTTTCAACACAGTATCGCAGTTTGTTAATAAAATCAGTTTTTATGTGATATGTAAAGACTGCCAAACCATTAAATCATTACTTACTAACTTGGCCACCTGACTTCAGACGCTTTGCGAAATTTAATTGGCCAAAAATAATATGTAACTATTCAATTACGAATCGATTACCGCTCAATATTTCTGGTCGTGTGCAATGTTCTACGGCTGTGTCCTATGGTCTGTGCCTATGTTTTTGATTGTGAACCCACCATTACTCTCTCTTCCTCACTCTCGTTCTCTCTCGATGGGAGAGGGTTCCTGCTCCTCAAGATTTCTTATCTCAGACAGGCCCCGGTGTACCATTAGCCTGGCTGCTCTCGGTTCGTTTTTTTTTTCTCTGGAGTTGAAAATACACAAGTCGGGAGCCCTCGCACCGGGCGAGGCACAATGTGTTCCCTCCTCTGCTGCGTGAGGCCGCGGTGGTGAAGTGGTTGGACTGCTCGCCTCCCACCCGCGCGAACCACGTTCCATTCCCGGCGGGGTCGCTCCTGGATTTTCGCATGTGGGAATCGCGCCGGACGATGCCACTGGTCGGCGGGTTTTCTCGGGGATCTCCCGTCCCCCCGGCCTTTTCATTCCTTTCATTCCAGAGGTTCTCCATACCCACCTCACTTCACCCTCATCGGCTCTCAAGACCTCGATGGTAAGAGCTTGGGTTAGATTTCTGCTTGACTTGTGGTCATTGTTTTGAGCGGAATTTAAGACGCAGTCCGTTAAACAAAGTTAAATCTTCTACCTAATTGGGTTACACGTTATTGATTCATTATATATCTTTAATAAAGCCAGAACATACAATAATATTTCAGTTAAAGTGGCCGCTAGAAAAATTTACATAGGGTACAGCGGGGATATTTAGATAGCTTAACAAAAACTCCCAAATTACAAAAAACAAATTGATGTATCACAGTGGGGATTTATTCAAGCACACAAATAGTATATTGTTTTTCCTTTCTAAAGTAACATATGTAATTAAAATTCAATGAAATTCTAATGCTGAAATCGAGGTATCAGAATTACGCGCCAGATCTCGAGGGGCTATTTGGATAAGATGATGTGATTATATGGATAGCATTGAATTAATTATATTATAGTTGAAACAAGTGTAACAGTCAAACACTCTGTCGAGCGCAACAGTGGAAAAAAATGAATTTAAACAGAATTACCCTCACTGCTTATTAAAAACAACATTAATTGTTTGTACCAGCAGTTCTTCCTTCTCGTCACTCCAATATTAGTTGACAAGCATTTACCACAGATGAATTCATTCCTCCCTTCAGTCCCAACGCAGTTTTCATGATACTATACGTCGTGGTTCTGACGCCTTTTAGGGTAGATGGCGACAACTGATCCATTTACACTAAAACACCGTAGTCGGGAGACTGGTGGAGATCTTCACTCCATAACCGATAACACCTACACGTAAATTTACTAAGACAGCAACAGTGGTTAACAGCTGTAAATACGAACCCGGAGCCCAGCTGAAACATGGACACGGCAGCCCGCCACCGGCTCAATGGTTTTATCCATGTCTGTCGGACTGCAACTAGATTTGCAAACCCACTTGGCGAGTTATGGGAACTTCGGTTGCTGGTCTAGTGACAGCACTGCCCTCCGGGGGCATATGAGAGATCGGCGGCGGCTAATAAAACACTCGAACCTTCACTCTGCCGCGTGGACCAACAACACGGGGTCTTTAGTTACCACACAGTATGCGCTAGACCTGAACATTACCAAAAAAAAGCCCCGCTGTACCCTACATCTCTAATTTCACGAAACGTAAGCTTTTAAGATGGTTGCTCTGTATAGTTGATTTGTTGGAAACCCTGCAACTGAGATTGGAGGCATTTATTTTGCTCTTGAGTTTTTTTTCGTTGCTCTTCGCAGTGCCAGCAATGATTTGAAATTCTCAAACTGTGTGAATCGTATTTCCTACACTTTAGGGATCTGATGTAATAGCTGAAGAAGGATATTGAACCGTTCTTCTGCGATGATTCACTTCATTTAAAGCGAGTTATAGCATAGCTGAAAAAAGTTTTCATTATGTTGAAGTTAAACTTTAATTTGACACACACACACACCTATAATTTTTCTGCTTTTAAAAAAGGGTTTTTGCCTGGAATCGGTCGTGGCATTTAAGTATGCAATAAATAAACAAACGCAGTTTTTACATGTTCGGATAAATATATACTTTTATAGAAAATAAATTCATGTTAAAATATGTCATGATTTACTTTCCCGGCCACGTCCACTAATTAAATGAGAAAGTTATTAAATGACACATAATAAAATAATAGTAATTATTAGGCATACATATTTTTAGCGCCATCAAGAGACTAATCTCCCAAATTAAAACTATTTTTAATATTCCTTGCTACCGTTAGAGACGCAGTTGATGGCGACAGCGTTCGTGGAAAGACGACGCTATTTTTAATTTTTACGTGTGTATGTATGCTTGCGATTTTTATTAGTGTGTTCCAACAAGGCGAACGGGATTCGATTCACGGCGGGGTCGCACTCGGATTTCCGCATGTGGGAATCTTGCCGGGCGATGCCGCATGGTCGGCGGGTTCCTCGGAGATCTCCCGTTTCCCCCGCACTTGCATTCCGGTACCGCTGTATATCTCGCTCCACCCTCATAGCCTCTCAAGACCTCGATGTTAATAGCCACCCAAATCTCTTCACTCACTTTATGGATGCTTTAAATTCGTTGGCATGTTAACAGCACTACGATTTACCAACATTTATAAAAGAGGCTATGCTAGTCACAAAATAATATTACAGTTGTTAAGCGTGTAAAATAAATTCATATTAATTTACCATTTCAATCCCAGCTTCCACTGTGAAATAACCTACATGCTACATGTATCAAAAACATCGATAAAGTAAATAGCTCATATTAATAAAACAAGTTTTATTTGTATTCTCCTTATACTAGAAAACTAGTACCTTAAACATTATTACTAAATTTACTTCGTATGCTAGAGTAAGGAATAACTTACAGCATATAGCACTAAAAACGATCACTTTTTAACGTAAGCAATTGCGTTTGAACTGACACACAAAAGGTTAAGAAAAATATAAAACAATGCGCTCACTTACTACAACAATTTGTTTTGTATTCAATTATATACAAGCAAATACACGAAAAAGAAAAACAATATATTCTGCCAATTGCCAACACACTACTGGGAATCTGTAATCCGTTTTCATTGCCGGGTCGAATAGTAAAAGTGTCAGGAAAATTATGTTACTCTGGCTGAAAGCATTCATCCCACTCTTTCAGAATGCCTGAAAAAAATATTACATTTGTTATAACGTAGTTCGTGCTAGGATAAAAAATATTTTAACTTTTAATTAAAGTAACTGATATATTTCACCTTGTTTCACGCCCTTGCCCATACCAGCCCTTGTCTCACACACGTTCCTTAAAAAATTAGTTAGAGAGATTTTACTTTGTCTCATATAACTTGACAAAACAGACAATGAGTAGAAACTTGACATATGCCAAACAATTAACGTCCCATTTAGAAAATCCTGTAACAAATTAAAATCAATATTACGTTGGCTATTCTGACTGCATTGCCATCGCACATCATACAAGCAGAAAATACGCAGATAGGAAAGAGTTCCTATAGTAATTAATACATTATATTTTACGTGGTCACAAAACAGCTGTTGTTAGTGTTACAAACTAAACTTCGTGCTAAAGTAGTAATGTATAGTTGTTCGGAACGAAATTGAAATCAAAACTGTCCGTATTCAAACGAAACGCAACTTCCAATATTGGGAGTACTTTTTACGTCGTCGTATCGCCACTCACTATACCATCCATACATGCTTGATATTAATTCCAAAAGCCTACATAAATATTACATTGTATTGTAGAATTATTTTTCAAATAATTTGATCAAATATATTTGATGAAATATATTTTGAACTCATGTCGTTTCGAGCCAGTAAAAGGGGAAAGGTGAACGTTTAAAAATTTGGGATCAAGAGGCAGGCCAAGGTGCGTGCTGCTACTTGTTGTTGAACACGTTCGGCTCGCAACACTCCCTGCCGCGCCATCTGTCAGCGGGCTCTGGAAACACTACCAGCCATAAAAAAAATTGCTTTCTTGTGTAATATATCAAATTCACTAGCTGATACCAATTGTTTTATTTTTCCGCGAGCTGTGTATAGTTTTTAAAGTAACATACGTATTTCCGTGTACAGCGATTTTGATTGCTATTAATTCCTATTGGACCGGTAATCGTTACACCTACGTCCATTACACGCCATTTTCATTTCTTCCCGCAAACCCATGTCCTTGTTTTTGTCTTGTTACTATACTGTATTAATAAAATGAAGAAAGTGGGACGCACATAGGTAGTTTTTAAGCAATTTTTACGTTATTCCAAGTCACATATTTCCAACTCGAGCTGTTTAGTAACAGTAATAGCAGAATAACTGCTTTTCAAAAGTCGCTGGTGAGTTGTTTGTTGGCAAATGAAAGTGCGTTCTCAAGCAAGTTCCCCGAATTAATCTTATTTACAATCTTAGTACTGGCCTATTAGCTGCAACATCCAAAGTGTGAAAAGAACTACAATTATCGTCTCGCAAATGTTAACCCAAATTCACTATATCTAATCTACTAAGAACGAGTTAAGAAAAAATATTTCATTTTTGCAAGGTTTTCTGTTTTTACTGTTATAGCCTACAAATATTTTAGACAGATATTAGTTTATAAATACCTTAAAATATGTTTGGCATTACAATGACAAGTGGATTATCTGACAGCGTGTTAATAAAATATACAGCCAACACTTGACGCACCAGCTAAATGCGAAAGGATATACAAACGAAACGAAAACATTAGTGCTACTTTCGTCGAACTGTCAAAATCTTGCCTAGTTACATGAGACAGAAAGTATATATGCTTCATTATTGTTTACCGTTATTATGATCACGCTAAGGCTTACGGCTTATTATTGATTAAGCGTAATTTTGAGCGTATTGACAGAGTTGTGGTACAAACATTTAAAAAAAAAAAACATTCGTTCTTAGGGTTTTATGTGGTACGCTGTCACCAGATTAATTCGTTATGCATCCGGCCGTCTACTAATATATTATACGATGCAAAATCTGATGCCAGAAGCCTACCCACCTGCCACTACAGAAACCTCGATTATTGTTATAAAACTTTTAATAGTGTTAAATACGAAGTAATATGACCTAAAATCTGACAGTTTTACACATTATCGTCTTGTCTATAGGTACAACTTTGTATTAATCCTATTTATTATCCATTAATAAAATTAAAATGTTTTTAAACGCCCCAGAATATGCTGCGCAAACAGTAAATACCTGATATTCACTTGGGAAGCCGACACAAAATGCAGCTTAATGAAAATAAATAAAAATGCTTGGTGCAAGGAATTCTTGGATACTGACATCAGTAAAGGAATTCCAATATTTATTTTAATTTTAAGATGATGAATGAGTTTTGTTACAGCTCAGATTTTTATTCGCGGATTATTCAGTCTAACTAGGGTCTATTTTTATTCAATTCAGTAGTCTCGTGAAAATAGCGTAAACATTACCCATTGACCAGTTTCCGCCTTACATATGACCTCGCAGTAAAAAGGCCTTTTATTTTCTCTACATTTAAATATAAATCCTATGATTTAATTGCCATATAATTATGGCATGTTAACGTGTACATAAATAAAAAGAGTCGTTTTAACTTGCACAATATGTTTTTGGACAATTTTAAGACGATGGATAATTTCTACGAACAGATATGTTTCTTAACAAACAACGTGTGATGAGAAACAGAACTGAGACTAGTACCGAACATTTATCTTAGAGGGCCGCAGCTACAGAATACTCTGTTAGGTTAATACAAAATTTTCTGCTGTGAGAAGAATCCAAATAGTGTTGAAGTGGTTTTGTTGGAGGTACTATCAGTTCTGTAGTAGGAACGCAGTGATCTAATGTTGCAACCATGTGTACAGTAGCAAGTATAATCACAGACAGGAATACAACAAACAGTTCTGTCGGTATTTCTATCTAAGTTTAATATTTCGATTGTACGTACAACCCGTAAGATTTGCTGTCCCTATTCTAACAGTCCAGACGGTTCCTACATCCATATTTTATTCTCAGTGAGCGAAAATGAAACGACGTATCATAGGTCTAATAGAATTATCTATTATGTTTCTCNCTAGACGTTAAGCTGTACCTACACACGTTCAATATAATTGGCTGTTTATAAGTTCATGTCAGATAATTGCAGGCATGTTGCATGTACCCGTGATTTTTACCGACTGTGCTTTGAAGAAATTTTGTTCGCTCTACAGTTCCGTTGTCCTGTGTAGAATTGGGATCGTAAGTAAAAACTCGTTTTAAAGGATGTGTGGCTTGGACTTGCTTTAAGAATTTAGGATTTAAAACAATTTAAATCTAACGAAATAACGTCATATATGTGTAAGTACTGTTTCTCGTTAATTTTTATAAAATTAGCTATGGAAATAGGGGAAATTTTTACATTGTCGCTAGACATATGGAACCCATTAAAATTTTCAATAAATTGGTATTTTTACGCAGACAAGAATAACATCCAATAAAATGTAATTAACATACTTTTGATTTGAAAAATCTCATAAATAATGTTTATGTGTAAATTTACAGAATTTTTTTTCAAAACGTTGTTTCTCATGACTAATTGTTTGCTTGCAATTGATCCTATTTCTCATTTATAGTGGCCAAGTTAATTTATCCGACCGAATACAGGCACAGCGATAGACTTGGGAAGGAAAAGTTATATGCTGTATTTGTTATTAGTTATATGACGTCACCACTTATTGGACTGGAGAATACAACGAGAGTTGAACACCCAAGACAAGGTCTGCAGCTGAGTCGTGCTGGCAAGGGGAAACTCGCAGACCTCATTGCCGCTAGGATTCTCACAGACCATGGATCTATTAAAAAAAAAACCAGGTAAACGTTGGAAGCTGTGGAAATATTATAGGCTAAAGAAGTCCATTTTCATAAGGCCGAACTTATGTAACAAAGAAGTTTTACTTTCACACTCAATACCAGAAACATTCAATAATTGTTCAAATATTAAAAAAACCCGCAATAATTAATGAAAATTATTTGTATCATTTTGTCAGAGTATTAGAGGTTTGTCAAGGAAATTTGATGAGCTTTCCGTGTGCTTGGACAAATTATCTGCAGAACGCAACCTTGTATGTACAAATATTATGTTCAGCAAAAACACATTTAACTGAATCCTCTACTAAGCAGATTAAAATTCCTGGTTGTTCCCTCTGTTCTATTCATTGTAGAAATAGCATGACTAAGTGTGGTACCTGTATTTTCATTCAAACTTATGTAAGTTTTAAAAATGACTTTCATTTACTATGCGAAGGTCATGTGCTTGAGGGCAGTTATTTAGAAGTAACACCTGACATCTGTAAAAAAAGTGGGGGTCCTCACTATATATAGAGCCCCTTCTGCCAACATGAGTAACTTTTTAAAATTTCTTGAAGCAAACCTTAATGCCATTTACAGAACCAATCTAGAAAATATTCTCTGTGGAGACTTTACCATTAACAATTTAAAAGAAAGCAACTAAATAATGAACTTAATAGTCTACTCAGTAACTTCAAACTTAAATTCATAATACAATTTGCTACCAGAATAGAAGAAACATGTCAGACAGCAATTGATAACATTTCCATTGAAAGTAACGCAGTTGCAGAGTGCCACTGTCTTCCAGTAATAAAAGTCTTATTGGATCATGATGCAAAAATATTAATTATGTCATCAATAAAAATGCCCTCCAAAAGAATTTCATATAAAAAAATACGAAATTTTACTCTGAAAATGTGGTACTATTCAAAAGTGAGCTTAACCGGGAGCAATGGTCATCGTTGTATACTTGTACCGCAGTGAACGAAAAATTTAACTCTTTTCTTGACCAAGTTCTTCATTTTTTGAAAAATGTTTCCAATCCAGACTGTCTCACAGTAATACAAATCCAAATAAAAACTTATGGCTCAATAAAGGAACAAAATTTTCCTGCGAAAACAAAATAAAACTGTACAAGGCTGCTAGAACCAGCAGCAGCCCCGACACAATGAGTCGCTACAGGAAATACTGAAAAATTTTGAGTAAGGTCATAAAAACAGCAAAAAATAATTTTTTCTGTAAGCTCATTCAGAATTCTCAAAACGAAATTAAAACTATCTGGCATATTGTAAATAACGCAACAGGAAGAAAAACAGATCAATGTCCAGTTGTGAACCTAAAAGTATACAACTGTATATCCTGAGGCCCTAAATTAGTCGCACCTACATTTAATTCATACTACTTAAATTTCGTAGAAAACATGATTAACAAAAATATTAAACAAGATATTAAACATATTCCTACACTACATATACAACTAAAAAAGAAGTGGAGAACACAATCAATTATTTGCAACCAAATTTATCAAGTGGCTATGATGGCATTAGCTGTAGATTATTAAAGATAAGTGCTTTTGAATTACGTGCTCCAGTAAGCAATATTTGTAATGCTATCTTCAATACAGGATTGTTTCCAGACAGACTCAAATGGGCTATGGTAACAACATTGTTTAAGAAAGTTGACAAGACCGAAGTTACCAGTTATAAACCTATCTTTCTTATTACCTCCATTTCAAAAGTTACTGAAAAACTAATTTATAGTAGATTGCTTCAACAATTTGAGAGTCATAAAATTATATCACCTTTACAGTTTGGCTTTAGGAAAAACGCCTCAAGAAATAATACAATGTTCAAATTAAAAAACTGCCTTCTTAACGCATTTGATAATAGAAAATATATGATGTGAGTACGTAAAATCTGACGTGTGTGTCCGACAGTCCAGTGTATGAACTTTGTATACTGTAATTTGACTTGTTTGACTTGTCCAATATCTTTGTACAGCTATGTATTGAAAAAAAAATACCTTACGGACGCAATAAAACAAGCAAACAAACCACTGAGATTGAAAAGACTTGTATTTGTGTTCGGAACTGATAACACATCGTCGCCTGTACTAGTTATTTACAGGGGCTTTTGAGAACAAATGCAAATTATTTTCAGACCACAGGAAATATTTAACCACGATTAGTTTATTATATTGTAAGTATTAGTACGATATATTCATTTTAAAAGAGTTTGGTTTGTAGATTTAAAAAATCATTTAAGTTAGTTACTAGGAAATTAAAAATTAATTTTAAATCAGTTTTATTGTCATCAGGCGAAATATAAAAATATTTTAAGGTGTTAATTACTATATTACAATATAGGAGTACTAGAAAAATATTTTGATCTCGTGTGCAAGTTATAGTTACATTTTAAATGACTAAAACGACAAGTTATGAATTCCGCAAACAACTTGGAATAACGTGCCTCGATTTGCTAATGGTAAGTCATACATTGCCGCTGCAACAGCACACAGTATATTTTAAGCCCAACTTTTAAAAAATCACATATATGCGAATTCCAACCATTAGAAATCACATACGTGAAAAGGTAACAGCTACGTAATAAACGTTTTCGTTAAATGAATTCTTTTAAACCGGTGATTTAAAGAAGAATGTTTTAAAATATTTAGACTTCCTTTTAATGAAGTCGTATGAAACGTGAATAAATAACTCACATTTATTATTAAATGCGAGGATAACCGCGAATCTGTTGTTAAAGTTTTTAGTTCTAAAATAAGTTCGTATGGCAAGGCCAAGAAAGACATAATCATTCAGGTATATAATAGATTCGCGGTATTTTCACATATTTTGAAACAAACCTATACAAATTCACCCCACGTATGACGTGTTTGTTACCTAAATATGTCCGGTATGGCAAGCGTTTCATACTTCTGTTACCATAAAAGTATCACATTTTTTATTAAACAAAAACTTGAATTATATTTTATATACAAAATATAATATTTAATATATATTTAATATGTATAAATACGGAGAGAAAACATGTGTTGGTAATGCCTAGTAAAAAAATGTTATCATGACAAATATTATTAAAACTTGAGTGCGTACTAATGCGGGGCCTTGTTCGTATGGTGCAATTTTCTAGACAAAGTTACGCTTTTTTTTCCGTGAGGTGGAGAAATATTCCAAAAGTAGAACATTGGTAGGGCTTAAGAAAAGTTGGCAGCAATTACTGAGCAGAGGAACAATAAATGACAATAGAACAAGCGCGCAGTTCTTTTTTGAAAGCTATAAACTAGCAAAAACAAAGAACGTAATAGTTTTTTAGTTCACTTCCAATGAGGATTTCAGTTAATCGGATTTGAAACTTATTGGCTGCACGATCGTGCGGACTTGTTTTATTTTGGTATTTTCTTGGATTGGGAATTAAAGGAGGGAGGGGGGTAGAAAGCAAACGTCACCGTTGGTAGAACTGCCGAGAAGAAGTCTGCACAGGGAAAATGATACTCGGTGAACCAGTGCAAGAGGAAAGTGGAAACGTTCTCGCGTTTTTAATGGCGGAACGAGCCCCCACGTCGCTAGCAGTCTGTAAAAAAGCTTGGATACAGTCACGAGATTGGAGGTTTTCAACACGCAGCATCGCAGTAAAAAAGATTGGGGGAAACTACACGAGTTTACAGGATTGGATATTTCTCTGTCGACATACAAGCTGCGTTTTTCCGATTTCACTGTGACGTTATACGTAGTCTCCTCGTAGGTTATTCACACTTTTAGAATCAAACCTTTGAAAAATCACCCCATGTATGACGTGCTTGGTTGTTTACTAAATATGTCGTATATTACAAGTGCTTTATATTTGTGTTAACATTAAATCATTATATTTTTGGTTATATTGTAGTTTGTACATATATATTTTATCCGTAAAACGTAATATTACATTTACAATTAATATGAGTAAAACAGGGAGAAAATAGGTGTATTGGTAATGTCTAGTAAGAAATAGTTCTTATGCAAAATGTTACTACACTGTGAGTGCGCACGGATGCGGTGCGCCGTCACTTTGGTGTAGTTTTCCAGACCCGGATAAGCTTTGTTTGCCTGAGATGGAGAAATATCCTGTGAGAAGAACTTTANAGAAAATAGGTGTATTGGTAATGTCTAGTAAGAAATAGTTCTTATGCAAAATGTTACTACACTGTGAGTGCGCACGGATGCGGTGCGCCGTCACTTTGGTGTAGTTTTCCAGACCCGGATAAGCTTTGTTTGCCTGAGATGGAGAAATATCCTGTGAGAAGAACTTTAGCGTGGTTTCAGAAAAGTTGAAGTAACCGTGAATGGCCTATATAAGTAAATAGCAAAGAAAAGGTTTTGACGTAGTAAATGAGCAATGTCAAGGGCGTATTTAAGAGGAGGACAGATAGGACCCTAGTCACCTTCGAAAATTGGGGAACGAAAATAGTTTAGACAATGACAAATAACAGAAAATATGGACGGTTCGTAATCTTAACACGGATGTTGAAATGCCTGTTGCGCAAAATCTCTCATTGCATTCATAAAAATGCCTTAAATGAATTTCACTTAAAGAAAATTGTCCAGTCACAGAACTGGCGTACGCTGGGAGTGGTTAGAAATAATTAAAAACCTGGAAATTATACTTCGGTTTTCTTAACTGAAACCCTGTCAGTTGTATAGAAAAAATTCGTGGTAAAAATAATGGTTGAAAACAACTTACAACTATCATTAAAACGTTTTCAGCGAATGAATATTTATGATATCCTACCCAGACATAAGGTGAAACAAAGTTTTGTAACCATGGTTATTCCGACTTTAGAAATTAATTCAATTGGACCAACGCAAAAATATAATTTATTTTTTAATGTGAAATAATTTAAAATGTGCTTGTGATGTGTTTGTTGCTTTATTTATTTTTTTCAATTTTTATTGACATTCTCTACTGAAATATGTATAAGGAATTTTATTTGTAGCTTCCAGTCATCGACTGCGAATCTTCAATAATTTCGGTCCTTCCCGAAGGAAAATTCTATATACGCCCCTGAGCAATGCATTCGAAAACCTTTATGTTTCTTAAACCATTAAAATGTGTGTATTGAGACAGGCTCACGATTTAAAACGTAAAAAAAAAGTTACTTCCGTATCTTTTTAATGCGATCCGAAAAATGTGACAAAACTATTTGATTACTTTATGCATTTGTGGAACTTTGAGAACAAATATTTTATCTCAGACAGTTTTGTTACATTTTGACACAAATTCGGCAACACGTTTTCTTTACTTCGTATTATTACGCATTACTTCTCCATTGCTTTAAAATGAAAGTCTAAGCATCCCCAAAACAATGACATACTGTGATTTTTTCTTATTCTGTACGCCTGAAACTCTTATTTTGTTTTATATGGAGAAAAGAATACAAAATACTGTGGATTCTTATCTCTTGCCTTTTATCTCGCCCCCCTCATATCCAAGACACTCATCCCATCATATCCAATTTTATTGAAGTTCTTGAAAGCTTCGATGGTAGGTAGTCGTTGACGTCTCACCGACAGCAATTTTATTAGAGATAAACAATAAACATATGAAAGAGTAGAAAGAAATTATAATACACGAGCGACTTACCCAGGACTCGAATTCAGAAAACCTCATCAAATTAAGCTAGCTTGCAATCAACTGCACGCTATTCAGAAAATAAGATAATTAGACATTTAAAACATATAAATAAATATAACCTACCACAGTACAACTTCTGCGCCAAATTTGAAAAAAATCACTTGATTGTTTCTCGAGATACGACATAAAAACTGTATTAATTAATGTGTGGCCATCCTACAAAATGGCGGAGAAATGAGGCTTTGCATTGACAATGTTGATAGATATAACAGATACTGTCAGCATACAAAAATTAGTTGAAACTTATTTTGCAGTTTCGTACATAAAAATTCGGCACTAAAATGTTTATATGGCCGCTATTTTGAAAATTTGTGTCTGACCCTCTCAAAACTCATTAGTTTACATCGTCTGCCATAGAGCTAATAGTTATCCAAATTTCTTAGAATTCGGTTTTATTTTTGGAGATTACATAATTTTTTTTGTTAAGTGATACTATTTTACAAAATGGCAGACAAAAGATATTTTGTTTGCACATTTGATTGCTGTAATATATACAAACAACATACAAAGTTCCATTGAAATTAATTACATAGTTTCGACGATATAAAATACAAAACTAAAATAGCTTTATGGCTGCAATTTTGAAAATATGTCTGACATACTTAAACATATCAGTTAACATTATCTACCGCAATACTACACGTGCAATATTTGTTAGGAATCGGCCAATTGTTTCCCAAGATATGACATAAAAACTTTATTTATAGATATTTATATATATCTCACAAAATGGAGAACAAATGAGATTCCATGTAAAAACGTTTCAGTTTATACTAGCAGCATTCAAAGTAAAGCTGTAATATATTTAATTATTTCGAAGCTATAGCATACTATGCTAAAATTGTAAGATGCCACCATTTTGAAAATAAGTGTCTGGTACACTTGAAACATATTTGTAGATATCAACTGTGGCAGTACTACTTGATATCCAAATTTGGTAGAAATCCGTCAATTGTTTTTCGAGAAATTACACAAAAGCTTGATTAATTCATGTAGTGCTATCTTACAAAATGGCGAACCAGAGTGGCTGTTTTGCATATTTTATACTTGTAATATATACTGTCAATATACAAAATTTTGTTGAAACATGTCAAATTGTATGGTAGTTGTACCAAATAAACCTAAAATATTTGTATGACGGTCATTTTGATAATTAGTGCTTATAAAGTGCCAAATTAGGTGAAAATTAGTCGAATAGTTTTTGAGTTATAATGTAAAATATTTATTTTTACATGCGGCACTATCTTTCATAATAGCTGAGAAAAGTGGTTGTGTTTGGCTTATATGTATCTTGTTATAGATTCTGTTAGCGTACAACATTTGGGTGAAATTGCTGAAACGGTATGGTAGTAGAAGCAAATAAACCTAAAATATTTCAATGGCGGCCATTTTTTAAATGAGTGTCTAATTTCAATTACTTACATCTACCTGGTCAATCACAGTATTACTTACGTGCCAAATTTGGCGAGAATAAGTTAAGTAGTGTTCGATATATATAGTAAAATATTTATTTTTCATGTCACGCTCTCTCCCAAAATGGCGGACCAAAATGGCGGACCAAAAATAATATTCACCCCTGAGTTTAATGTTTACAACTTACGCTGTCAGCATACAAAATTTTGTTATAATCGGTTGAATGGTTTCCGAGATATAACATATCACCCTAAATTTTAAAATGGCAACTATTTTGAAAGTAAGGGACCGCCATGGTCAAAAATAATAAAATTCCGATGTCCTTACTTAGTACTATTTGTGTACCGAGTTTAGTGAAATTTGGTTCACGCGTTCAAAAATTTAAAAAGGGAAAAGGGTTTGGGGGGAGGGGAAGAGGAACTAAGAACATGCCCACTGTTACACGTACATACAGACAGGAAAAATATCTCATAATATTTTCTTTCCTTCGGAAAGTAGGCTAAAAATCACAGTGCAGTACTCGAAAGATATTCGATTGATGTTTGGTTCTGGAAAAGGTGGGGGAAAAGCCAGACCCAGCTTCGGCTGGGAAACATTTCGTACAGGATGTATTTAGACTGACAAACATAGACTGCTGGTTATTCAAGACAAAACCAAGTGAAACCGTATACACGACTTATGCTATAAAGTGAATACTAAGGGCGGTAAACCTTTATGAAGCTGGATATGAAACGCCAGAAAATGTGTAACGGAAAAATATATGAGAACCCTACAACATCAACAACGGTTGCTAGCGCTACATCGACTTAATCCCCATTACGCTGTACCAAACGTGAGATTTAAAATATGTGTTACTAACCCACATGTCACACATAATTGTACACATTATCCAGATACTCAGTGTTCCATATCCAATATTCGTAATACACCCTTGCTTCAGGTTCATATTCAAAGATATGTACCGGCCTTAGGATTACTTTTACATCATATGTCTTAATACCCATATTTCCAACTTCTTTTTTGATGGTTAACCTGCAGCCGTAGTTTTTCGGTCTTATTTAGATAAATCGTGTAGTTCGAGCGCACACTTGGCGTGACGAGGTTTACCAGAGCTATGGCAAACGTCCGAGAGTTTTCGTGGCGGCAGTGTTCAACCGTGAGGTCCCATTCGCGCATGCGCAAAACCAGAGACCCCGGGTGCAGTTACACGGAGACCCCCCGCAATGGCCGCTCCAGAAGCCACGGGACTGCGGTGGTGTAGTGGTTGGACTTCTCTCCTCAGACCACAGCGAACCGAGTTCGATTCCCGGAGGGACCGCTCCCCGGATTTTCGCACGTGGGAATCGTGCCGGACGATGCCGTTGGTTGGCGGTTTCTCTCGGGGATTTCCTGTTTTCCCCCCACCCTTGCATTCCGGCGCTGATCCGTACTCGCCATACCCCGCTTAAGATTTACTTGCGTGCACATTGTGTATCCTTCCACATTACGTAAAATTAACATTGCTGTGGGCCTGGCAACTTTAATCCATGTGTCGGTCAAGTGAAATTGTAAAACTATTCTAAAAGTAAATTTGCTACAAATTTGGTAGATCTTGCTCATCTATATTAAAATTCAGAAAGCAATAGAAATCAGTTCAATACTCACAAATGTTTACATAACACTTTTAATTAAACCTTATAACATGGAACAATCTCTGTCAACAGAAAAAAAAAAGGGGTGAGGCGGGGGGGAAACCGACTTCTGACAACAAAAATTTCGGATATTAAATAAATAAGATTTTTCGGATTATAAGGTAGAAAACAACAAAATACATAAACATTTTACATACTATACATAATACATACAATTTTGGCTTTAATTAGCTATTTAAGTGCAGTATTTTACGAGTAATGAAGATAAGCAGTAAAACAAGTAGGGGAAGGTACCCAAGAGTGCGCAGTGCCATTTTCTGGCAGTTGGCAACACAGAAAAAACTACGTATGGCTTCAGTTGGTTCGTTACTGTGAGACAAGCGTCTGGTGTGAAACTTGCAGTTTATCAAGGCTATATGGAGATTTGACATGTGAGAGTTCAATTTTTGTTACTTTTATGTAATATTTTAAGGGCATAAGTTAAACTTTGCCTTGTAGGTAAACGAAAGTGCATTAATTGTGCGTACGTTATATAACAGCCATGGTTCCAAGCATTCATGTGCGTACGTTATATAACAGCCATGGTTACAAGCATTCATTGTGCGTACGTTATATAACAGCCATGGTTACAAGCATTCATGTGCGGTTTAATACGTTGTTCTTTTCTAACATTTGCTGCTATCTTTCAGTTATTTCAGAAATATCGTGTTCGTCCCCCAAGAGTGCGCATATGGATTGTCCACAAGATTGCGCACGCACTCTTTGGAGCATCTTGTGAACTCTTTGAGGCAACGTGCGCACTCTTTGGAACCAGTTATAATATTTTTGTATAAATGAACTGGTTTATATTTGTTTCAGAATGCCATCGTCATATAAGAGGAAGTGGGACAGGAAAATTATATTTGCAAACAAATTGTTAAATGAAGCCTGTCGAAGAATACAAAATGGGGATAGTCAAAGAAAAGTCGCTGTGTATCTGGGCACAAGGGAATCGACACTAAGAAAACGTCTTAAAACTGTGAGTACTAGCCTATATTTAATGGCAAAATTTTTTATCAAATTTATTATGCATAAATCCACAAGCTGTCTCCTGTTCTCAGGCAGTGTTCTATTTTGCACGTTTTGTTAAGAAAATTGTTGCATTACCTAATTTAGTGTACAAAATCTGTGACATATTTTTGTAATAGGTATTTTGCGTTTTGCCAGCTTTGAAGCTTACAAATATCATAATCGCTGCCATGTAAGTTTTGCCGATTGAAATATCAAAAACACATGCACATTTTGGTTATTATAATAAATAAAAGCCTATCATTATGATGTAAGTTGCTGAAACAGTTATTTAACATATATTTTAATCGTATAATTCAATAAAATTTGTATNGTATTTTGCGTTTTGCCAGCTTTGAAGCTTACAAATATCATAATCGCTGCCATGTAAGTTTTGCCGATTGAAATATAAAAAACACATGCACATTTTAGTTATTATAATAAATAAAAGTCTATCATTATGATGTAAGTTGCTGAAACAGTTATTTAACATATATTTTAATCGTATAATTCAATAAAATTTGTATTNCTATCATTATGATGTAAGTTGCTGAAACAGTTATTTAACATATATTTTAATCGTATAATTCAATAAAATTTGTATTTTCTAATTATTTAAATGTGATGATTTTAAATGACACACTGCTGCAAATGTTTTTATATGTAAATATGGATTATTTTACTCAGTGCCGGGTTTTTATTTTCATTCTTATAATGTTACTTCTTTCTATAAACCATAAAGGCGTGATGTATAGTATATATCACTGTAATCCCAAAAAATTTAAGTCGATGTGTTCCAATCGAAACCTTACAAAACACAAAACGCAAATTATGAAACACCAAATTCTAAACCAGCTGGAACATGGCTTCAGTCATTATATTCATAGAAACCAGTGGTGATGTAAATTAGGCGTACATGAGTAACGGATATAGGCTAATCAAACGCAAAACAATCGCTTAACCGATTGTTGTTTATCAATCGACATATTGATTCTCTAAGGAAAATTATTGATTCCCTTTTTACCCAAAAAATGTGAAAAATATATTAATAATAAAAATTTTAATATCGGCTTTTGTNAAAATTATTGATTCCCTTTTTACCCAAAAAATGTGAAAAATATATTAATAATAAAAATTTTAATATCGGCTTTTGTTATTGATGAATAATTTTTATCTTGGAACCTAAGAAGATCCAGCAGACTGTAAATTGTAGGAATATCTTTCTTTCCTGCTTATTACATACAGACAAGTGCATTTTTATTAGATTCACGATCTTGATTAGATAAACCTATGTATTGCACCTCACTCAGATCCCATTAATTTTTATAAGTGCAGACCAGTAATCTTATTCTGAGTGCAGTATGTTCTAATACACACAGTCAACTAAAATTATTAAATCATCGTTTCAGGGATCTATTCCAGTGTCACTGGTACGGTTGAAGCGAGTTTATACACCAGCTCAGGAGAGAGAACTGACAGACCACATAAGAGATTTAGACAGCCGATTCTACGGCATTGGGAGGAAACAGCTTATGTATTTGGCTCTCAAATATGCTTCTCTGAACAACATTCCTCATTGGTTCAACAATGTCACGAAGGCAGTAGGGCGACTCTGGGCGCAACATTTCTGCAAGAGACAAAATTTGTCTCTCAGGTCACCAGAAAAATGNACAATTTGTCTCTCCGGTCACCAGAAAAATGCAGTCTCGGCAGAGCAATAGGATTCAATAGAGTACAGTGCCAGACTTTTTTCCATAATTTTAAACAAGTGCCCGAAGAAAGAAAATTTAATGCCCATCGCATATTCAATATGGACGAAAGTGGAATCTCTTGTAACCCAAACAAAGTTGCTAACGTACTTTCTCCCAAAGGCAAACAGTAAGTTAGCAAAGTGTCTTCAGTAGAGAGAGGGCAGACAGTGACAGTAGTTTGTTGCAAGTATCCCATTGGTTTATATTCCCCCCCCCCCCCCATTATTTTCCACAGAAAAAGATGAAGCCGGAGTTATTCAAGGAAGCTCCTGATGGCTCTCTTCACACGATATCTGATAGTGGATTCATAAACTCTGAACTGTAGCTTGTTTGGCTTAAACATTTCAAGAACTTCGTCAAACTTTCTGAGGATGACCCAGTACTCCTTATACTAGATAACCATTCGTCTCACTGTTCTCTTGGGGGTGTCCTTTTTTGTGTGTGCCCCGCACACGTTATAACCCCTTGATCGAGGTTTCTTTGGCCCCCTGAAATCCCCCTGACGAATGGATGAAAAGTCACCCGGATCATGCGATTTCCCAGACAGATATCTCCTTGCTGTTCCGCAATGCATATGAAAATGTTGCCACCATGGAGAAAGCAATAAATTGGTTTTGTGCAACAGGAATTCATCCATATAATCCTGATGTGTTTAGCGATGAGGTCATTCTCCCATCTAATGTGACTAATAGGCCCCATCTAGAAGAGCCAATGGACACTGGATATGAAATCGTTGCTGGTGCTGTAAAGGTTTCTGTGCGGAGTCAGGAAACTCCGGCTAGGCTTACCAGCATGAACACATCCCCTTCAACTACTTAAATTGATCCTGATGTTGCAATAGGTGTTTCTTTGTCTGGTGAGAATATGACAAATGAGGACCATATATATATATATATATATAATAATACTGTAAGACCGTTTCGGTTAATCGGTATTCTGGATATAGGTGTTTCAGTTAATATAAATTCTACTGTACTTTCCCTCCGCCGGTACCAACTTTACAGGACGCAAGTCGCTCAGTGTGACCGTTAAGACGTATACAGTTAGGAGTAG
Organism: Clitarchus hookeri; assembly: GCA_002778355.1. Lineage (NCBI taxonomy): Eukaryota > Metazoa > Arthropoda > Insecta > Phasmatodea > Phasmatidae > Clitarchus > Clitarchus hookeri. The sequence goes on along the minus strand of NQII01009303.1, from coordinate 33,117 downwards.
CGACATTTTTTTTCTAACGTTGATTTCAAAGGCGCTCTGTTGAAGGTGAATAGTCCATACGACAAGCGGCTACTAACGGAGGCAGAGTAATGACGATGAGTGTTGTGGAGTGTTGAAGTGCTGTTCTCCGTTCTAGGGGGAACATCGTGGCCTGTTTTCACCCATGAACGGCAGCCCACCTGGCCGAGTGGTGACTTGAATGCGCGGCTGGCGTGTTAATTGGGCTCGCGCACGTCCCACCTCCCTCTAGAGGAGATATGTAAATACGACGGGGGCCCGGTAAAAGCTCTCCCCCGGACCCGTCCATTGTCGGCTCGTCAATGCTCGCCAGCCAGAAAGAGGATAGAGGTCGGGAGCAATCACGTCGTAAGCACAGCACAAGGAACGTCCACCTTATGGTTGTGTTATCGGAACTTGGACAGCGATACTACCACAATTTCTCAGTTTAATGCTGCTAATAACAGCGGAGCACACAGTGTTTCCTACGAACAAGTCGAATTAAAAAAAGTCATAAAAAGTGGCCAAAGAACACTGGAGAGATTCGGGCGTCTCTAAACAACGAGGTCTCTTTGGGCCGCGGTGGTGTAGTGGTCAGACTACTCGCCTCCCAGCTAGGTGAACCGGGTTCGATTACCGGCGGGGTCACTCCCAGATTTTCTCATGTGCGAATTGTGCTGGACGATGCCGCTAGTCGGTGGGTTTTCTTGGTGATCACCCGTTTCCCCCGCTCTTTCATTACGGCGATGCTCCATACTCACCTCACTTCACCCTCATCGGCTCTCAATAACTCTATGTTATGAGAAGCCCATATCTTTCCACTCACTAACTCAACGGACATCTGCAGACATGTGTTCAACTGGCGTATTCCTGCGTAGAACCACTCAGAATCCGCACGTTTAAGCCAGCCCCACGCGATACCCATTTCCGTAGCAGTTTTCATACCCATTTTCTGCTAGCGTGTAGGTTGCAATCCAGCCCCCTCCGGTGGGGTCTGGCTCCTCCGGTTATTACAGTTTTCGTGCCCATTGGCATGCCCGGAACGGGAAGAGAACGTGTTCTAAATTTCTGCTATACCCGCTTAGCTGCAACAGACAAGATGGCGGACACCCGAGTAACAGCCCGGGTTCTCTAAAACGTATTTATGTACAAAATTAAAGTCAATGTACGTGAAAGTGACGGGAAACGTTTCAATTTACTCCCACGGTCATAATAAAACATTAAACACAACTTTAAAAAATACGCGATAACAATTGATTGTTGTCTTGTATCTAGCGTTTCATATGGCAACATTGTAAGTTATGTGTGTAGCTCAGCGGGAGCAGTGCCCCCCACAGCTCAGGGGCAGATTGGTCGACTTAAAGTCGGAGAATCGGGAGTTCACGCCCCGGTTGTTCCGCGGTTAAGCTTCATTTCGCATGTCGCGCACATGTGTACTGTGAATTTTTCATCAAGTCGGTTTATTCCTTGAGCTCGTAACGCAGCAAAATACACTCGCACNTCCTTGAGCTCGTAACGCAGCAAAATACACTCGCACTGTCAAACGTCACGCACGAAATGTCCAAAGGCGAATGTATCTATCAATAAAGTCAACTTAAAAAAAGCGGATTGGTGCGCGGGTCTGTACTGTATTGGTTTAGGTTTTAGAGTTCAAATCTCCCTCGTGTAACGAATTTATTTTTTTGTGTGATTGCTGTTTATAATCTATGATATTGTTAGAAAACTTTAATTTGTATAATATCTTTGTCTAAAAGCAATAATACACAAGTAAATGCACTGTGCAATAGGCTGCCTAGGGTTGCTTGCTATTTAAATGGATTGGTTACTAAAGTAGATAATTTGAGCTGTGTAGCATGAGTAATGTTAACACACACATAAGAGCCTTATTCTTAGAATTTTTATTCTTTTGCCTTCTTTGGGCTTTCCAACCGAAAAAACTTGTTTAATTATGGAAAGGATAAGATTGATTATTATGCTTCTGAAAGATACATATTTAAATAATTTAATAGTGTTTCAATTAGTTGCGTAAATCAGGAAAAAACAATCTCCTTACTTTTTGGATGTACCACGAAGCACCTACATATAATAAATAGCCTATTTGATTGCATTTGTACCCCTGCCAACTGCGGAATGTCTGCCATTTGCGAGTTGTTTTGCCTGCCATTTACAATTTTCTGTTAACACTGTGGCTATGAACTGATGCATTCTTTCTTCTATTCTGCTATAGAAAGTTTTGTGCCTTCTGGTGTGCCCCTGGGTATAACAGAAGGAAGCAGAAATTGGGTATCGTGTTCAAAAATGGTTGATTATTTTGCGGTGGTTTCTAAATGAGAAAAGTGTGTAAGAAACATTTCGTGGCCAAAGACAAAATTTTACTTCTCATTTCAACTCCAAGGATTATTTTATCGGCCCCAAAATTAGCTGGAATTGTTGTTTTCAAAATCGGTTTTAGCTGCCATCTTCTTTACATAGAAATTTCAGTGTTGTCTTAAGACACATGCCCCACTTTTGTTTTTACGAGGGCACCATAAATATATAGCGTGACTGTTTAAATTCATTTTCAAGCACGTCGCCGAAGAAGAGACTGCATGCACACCAGAAGGGCCCGTAGAGGCGATTAAGCATGTGTTGAGTGAGCAAGGGTCAGCCTTAAGAACTCAGGCGTTCCGAGGTCTCGTCGGGAACGCAAAATAGCTGCATGCAGGCGCAGCACTTAAAAGTGTATGACCCCAACTTTTTTTTATATAGCTTTTCTCTAACATATATGCGGGCGATAATAACACGCGCGACCAGTGCTCCGTCGCTCCTACGTGCAAGGCGCTGAACCTGCGTGCATTGCCATCGCTGTTACGCTTTCGTGTGCAAGTGAGATGTGTAACATTGTGATTTTATTACACGCGATGAAAGCGTATAGGTTAAACTACGGGTGTACAGTTTTATTTTTCTCCTGCCCACTAGGAAAAGTGCGCAGAAAAGCTCTATAATGCGACTTTTTTTTTTTTTTTACCATTTTCACGGTTTTTTTATAGAATAAACTTAACATTATAAAAACAAAACTGTACGAGCTTAGGTAATTGTATTTTATCTTTTCTGGAATAGAATCGTATTCCCAGGACATTTCTTTATTGCGTTACGCGTAAACGCACGAACAACGAATGTGCAGAAAATATTCCACGGTCCGCTAAACTCTTAAGGCTTGGTATCACCCGACATGCTGAATTTTAATTTATGTTCCATAACTTTATTTCCAATGAAGTAACTAAATGTATCTTATTATAGCGTATTTACATTTCACAAATGCTTTCAAATGTAGTCTCAAATGGCAAGAATACATTGATAATCATAAAATGCTGCAAAAATTGCGTCATTATTAATTGATAAGAGTTCAGAATTATTTTTTGTTCTGTGGAGTAATTTAAATCGTCAGAGTGGTACTGTGTTGTAGTTTCCAAAATAGTTGCTTCCCAAAGCAATTGAAACAAATTAGAAAACAGTAGTTCAACATGTCTTTTAGGAACGAACCTTAAGGCGGCCGCCTAGCGTATGTTTGTGTGCGGCAAAAGTCGAAGTAACACTAAGGGCCACGCCGACAGGCGTACGTAAAGCGGTATTGCCTATACGCGCAAGGAGCTCAACTGTAGCTCAGTCTTTCATCGGCGACACGCATGAACGTGACTTTAAGATGTGATCATATAATTTCGTTGGACGCGACTCTGCAGCAAAGTTCAATGCATGCCTATATCTTAGTTTTGCGTGAAACAGGTTCGTATATTTTGAGAGACGGGTGTCCAAAAAAACTGTCTTTAGATGTGTTTGAGAGTATGAAAATAATTTTTCTAATGTGCGAAATGTCTTGAAAGCACCATTCCGTCATAGTCTGGAATGTACTGTCTCTTCGCAGGAAAACACCTGTTGGAGACACGTTTAACAGTTTCGTCAAAAAGGGTATTTTTGCCAACAAGATGCAACGCTTATCAAGGCTTAGTTAGGCGACCGCGTTAAGGATTTTAAAGTGAAAAAATTTGTTTCTGCATTTTAAAAATATTTTAAGGTTTTGCGATACAATTTCAATTAACTTTCTGATGAAAATGCCAAGTCAGTTTAAATATCCCTCTCGTGTACTTTTTATAGTAGCATTATCAGCATTTTAACATCAAAATTTCTGCTTAAAAAATCTCAAAATATTATACGAGCACTATGCTTGATTTCAGCTGAAGGGTTTTTTAAAGATTTCCAAACACCACGAAAAAAATTCTTCTTTGAAGTGTGGCATTTTATTCGCCGGTGAGTAGGGTTTAACTTCCAACAATTTTGGATTCCAATTTTATTGTAAAACTTAAAATAAAATTATCGCAGATCCACTGGAAGCAAATTCGATTAAATTTCTTCATCGTATTCTAATTAAATTAACAATTTATTTGACCTGTAGTCAAACATGATAATCATGCAAAAATTTTAAACTTGTATGAAGTTACATGTAAATGATAAATATCTGTATTTTCCAACATAAACTTTTGTATATTAATTTTCCATAGTTTTTTTTATACATTTATTGATGTATAATTTGATGTAATAAAATAAAATAAAAAAATATTGAAAATTATTTTTCGGTATGTTAAGTTGCCACATTGAAATTTCGCCGGATAGAAGCATCGACGGACAACGGATGGTTGTGAACCCGGCTTAGCGGCCTGCCGCGTCTTTAGTCTACGCACAGTGACGTGGGAGCGCTTGGCAGCGCGCCTGCGCAGCTCGGCCATGACGGCGAGCAAGGGGCTGGCTCCCGGGGCACCATGAAGCCCAGGGCGCGCAGCAGGTTGGCGATCGTCACGTCACATCGCGCGCAGAGTACAGACGCAGCGTGCGGTCCGGCAGCAGCTCCCCCTTTCTCTTGAACGCCATGTTGCGTGCCATGTCCTCCAGGAGGGAACATGCAACACCACGCCACCAAGGTGCGCTCACGCATTGTTCGCGGTAAAACTATGAAAAATATAAGAAAAAGAATATATACAAAACTAGTTAGTTTTTTTTTATATTTAATTAATGTATTTTCGAAACCTTATTATTAACACACAACAATATGTATTAAAAAATTTGGCAGCTGTCCATATTTAAAAAAAACTAAAATATTTAATAAACCAATTTATTTTGGAATGTTGTTATTATAAATTTTTAAAGAATGAATGTATAATTTCCATTTGAAAATTATTAAACCAAAATATAAAGATAATATATATATATTTAAATTTAAAGTTTAATTTAAAGTTAAAATTTTATTACCATATATAACGTTTGTTTTAACCTTATATTCCTGCTTTGGTTAAATACATGCATATAAAGAAAATTCAATATCTCAAAAACGAGATAAGTGTTTACCATAAGTTACAAATTCTCATTTACAACCTTAAGTAGTTGCCTACCACCTTCTATCAACCCAGGGGAAAAGTGCCCCTGCTGGCTGAGAAGTGGAGGGGCGCCCCTCTTCCTTCGTCAGCTCTCCCTTGTCCTTGGCAAATATGGTTCGCGTTTATCTTAGTACTTTTGGAGACAACCCTTGGCGATAAATGCCTGCCGTTAACTGCATATACGTATTTTACCGAACTTACCATACGACGTTCTCCTAGTAACGTTGGCAGCGATGTATAAAAATAATAGTCCTGTGTGTTAAGATCGTATTATAAGTGCGGTAATTGAATAGGCTGGGACTGTAATAAATTTAATTTATTTTCTTTCCTTAAATGCACAATGCACCATGGTCCATGACAATGTTTATTTTACAAATTGTGGACGGTTATAAAATGGGCTGAAAAGTAGTTTCGTAAGCATGGCTCTTATTGTGCTCAGTCAACTGCGTACACCTTATTTATAATAGTGAGTTAAACTGATTCTCTGTCAAACGGCAGTTTTAAAAGCACTGATTAATTTCTCATTTCAGTAGTAGATCATCATGCTGCCACGCGTAATAATTAAAGATGCAGGTTATTATAAATACAAATATACACACTCGAATCACATTATTAAGACCACCTGCTAGAAGTGCCATATGCAGCGCGTATCTCATGATGTATGGCCCGTGACGTGGGCTGGTGAAGCGGGTGTGTAATGCGACCGACAGGCTGGCTGTACACATTGCACTTCCTGCTGTCATGGGTAAGAGAAGCGATTTAACCGAGATGCAAAAATGGGTTATCACCGGCTTTTGGGCCAAGGGGGGGNAACTGTCCACGCGCCTCTGTGGTAAAGATGTATCGTGAGTGGACGAATGGCGCCATTGGGAATAACCGTCGTGGAAACTGCGGAGCTCCACGCGCCATTGACGTCCGAGGTGGACGTCGACTACGGTGGTGCGTTAAGGCCAACCGACAGACTACAGTGGAACATCTCGCCGTCCAAATGAACCAGAGGACATCCAGACACCTGTCTACTGCAACAGTTCAGCGAACCCTTCAGCGAATGGGGCTACGGAGTAGACGGAGGGTGACTGTACCCATTCTAACACAGGTGCATCGACGAAAACGACTGGAATTTTCTCGACAGTATGGCGACTGGAACGCTGCTGATTGGCGACGGGTAGCCTTCTCCGACGAGTCACGTTTTCAGCTGAATAGAACTGATGGACGTCAGCGTGTCCGTTGAGAAACATCGGAGAACAAGCACCCTACAACAATCGCTGGACGAACATAACGTGGTGGGGACAGTGTTATGATATGAATGTTCTCATGGTATTCTCTCGATTCCATCATGCATGTGGAAGGCATTCTTGATCGATTTGGTTATAAATTCATCGTCGGCGATCACGTCCACCCGTACATGATAATTGTCTTTCCTCAGCAGGACGGGTTCTTCCAGCAGGATTAATGCGCCTTGCAACACGGCCAGAAGTGTCCGTACGTGGCTGGAAGATCACGATCAGGACTTCGCAGTTCTTCCCTGGCCCCCAGACAGCCCCGATCTCAATCCAATAGAACATCTGTGGGACCACCTCTATCGTCGTGTGGCCTGTATCCTCCGCCACGCACCCTTCAACAGTTGTGGGACGCACTGCAGACAGCATGGCTCCAGATACCCGTGGAGACCTATCAGCACCTGACTTAGTCACCGCCAGCTCGTCTAACTTCTTTCCGTGCTGCGTAGGGCGATTACTCTAAATACTAGCAGGTGGTCATAATAATGTGATTTGACTGTGTACATCAGCCATTTAAATAAAGTTGTGAAAATGACAGGAACATGAGTCTATTCTTTCTCTAATGTAACAAACACTGAAAGGAACCCATTTAAGTCGTCACTTCAAGAAAATTGATCTTTAACAAAACGGTATACATGAAACTACTTAGTCAATTCACTACCAACATAATTTAAGTAAAAGTAGTAAAATTTAATAAAACCTTAAAGAGGATTTACTAAAGTGCAGGGATATTTTTTGAAAGAGTGATTTCAAAAAATTGTTTGCATGACATTGAATCAGTTATACATTTAATAACTTAAGTTATAAAACAATCTGAAATAAATAATTACAATCTACATTAATTTAAAGCACTGAGAGTAATCAGGGTTTAAAAATTATTCCCGTTCGGCATTTAAATTGATGTAAATAATTAATTCGCGTAATTATCACAGTTTTACCATGAGTGTCAACTTAATAAATAATTTAATTTTATAAAAAGTACAACTTTGTAAACATATTTTTGTAACAATTACTTTTAGATGAACTTTAATTTCAGAGTAGGTACACATTCCAGTATAGGTAGTGATTTTAAGAATGACTGCAAATTGCTTGCTCATCCAACGTGGCGTTCACACTAATTTAATTCTTAAATATTAGGTCGTACAAAAACAATTAACAGTAAACATTTACCCAAAAATATAGTTTTTGTTTATTCAATCTAATCAGTGGTAACTCACCGATGCTGAACTTTTGCAGATCTCTCGTTATGCCAGAGAGGACGTAAAGAGTAAATATCGCTATTGGTCTCAAACACTGATAGTACACCGCTTTGTACCACTCAGGCAGGGTTAGGTTGTGCATTTCCTGAAACATCAGAACTTATTGCATAGTACGAGTGCTTGTCCATCCGAGGCAGCGGTTCCCAACCGGTGTGCTACATACGCCATTGTTCCGTAAAACCTCTGCAGGTGTACCGCGAATTTCAGGGAATAGGTACATTAGAGCAAGAATGCAAATGGTGGGCATACATGTTACCTTTACACTGTAAAATTAAAAAACAAATTGAAATTTATATTACACAAACTCCAAAATCATACCAGTAACAGTGGAAAGAAAGCAGACCTGCAAAAAGATTTCTTCAAGTACGCGATTTAAAATCGATCAAATAAAAAATTTACTAAGCCTTAAATTTTTTGTTTTACCCAGGGAGTACCATGAAAACACACACATATGCACATATGTACATATAGTTTAGGTATGCCACGTCATTTACAACTTGGCATTTAATGTGCCACAAAAAAAATAGCTTGGGAACCGCTGCTCTAATGGGACAAACATCCCCTGATGTTTGTCTTCGTCTTTGTATACGAGTAACCAAAACGCAAAAAACTACGTTTTCACAGTAAATTATTTTAGAATATTATAGCAAATTCATTATTGCGTAATGACAATGATACATTTAATGAAAACAGAAGTTTATTGGTTTCAGTAATTGTGGCTATCCTCTCGAACAAAGTCAAACAGAATTAACGGCAAAAATAATCATCAACTTTTATTTCAATTAAAATTTAATTTGTCAGATAATTAGTCGGAGAGAATTTATTGTGGACAAAGCTGCATTTCAGTTGATATAACAGTGGGTTGCAACTCATGACAAATAAAAAAGTTATTGTATACATACTTTGGTAATTTACTCCTTGAGTACCACAGATGTGGTATCATATTGACTCTGGAACAAGTAATTAATTTTTGCGCGATCTTTGTGTGTTCCAGCGGGACAAAGTATTATTCAAAGTTTTATTTCAACTATTCAAGTTTTAATGGCAATTTTGTTTAAGTACTAAACTATTTCAAGTTTTACACAAAGTTTTATTTCAAGTTTTATTCGAAGTTTTTATTTCAACTATTAAAGTTTTATTCAGATATTCATCTATTCAACATTCCAAGTAATTCCAGTGCCACTTACGTATCACTCCACCAATACGGACTATTCTCAAACTTTTTGTCTTCATTCTGGAGAGATTTCAGCGAAGTGCTCCATGGAATATTGTTTTTATCTTGGTATCATCTGGACCACGTTATCACGTCATACATTACTACTTCATAAAATATTAATTACTTATGGATGAACTCATTTTTTATAACATTTGTGGCGTAAAGAATAACTTAAATTTCTCTCTCTCTCTTTTATTAATTTTTTAATGTGAATTATTTTATAATGCCAATTACATACAAAGTACGCATTTTTATTACTGATTAAATCTATATCGATTGTACGGGGTGCATTCCAGGGTTTCCAGGGCTACAAGCATTTCAGAACTTTAATTGAATACATTTTTATCCTGCAATTATTCATACAATATTACATTTTTGAGTTAATTATTTTTGTCTATTAATCCAATTTTGTAAATGAAAAGTTATATTTAGAAATTGGAACTTTACACCATTTCCATTTATTTTTATATATGTCTACCTCTGGACTTAAGAGCCAATGAGGGTGATGCGAGGTGAGTTTGGAGCAGCACCGTAATGCAAAGGCGGGGGAAACGGAAGATCCCCGAGAAAACCCGCCGTCCTGCACGATTCACACATGCTAAAATCCGCTTGAGGGGGGAGGGAGGCGACCACACCGGGAATAGAATCCAGTTCGCCTTGGTGGGAGGCTAGTAGTCTAACCACTACACCACCGCGGCCCCATGATACCCTTTCAGTAGGGAAACTACTTATGGGCACATGATTTATCTCGACACTTTGTAATGTGAGCGTGCCGCCAATCTACGTTCTATTAAATTTAAATACGTCTCCGTCACGTGGCTCGTACTTCTGCAGAGAAAGCGGAGTGCCTGTATCTTTCGTGTCACGTCTTCTGACAGGCATACGTCGGCTGATTGACCCCGCGTTATAGCTTTCTCCTCCGGGAAACAAATGAGTTCGACAGCCCTTAGGAAGTCACGCGCGGGAGCAAAAGAAAGGCGAGACGTGTAACGGACACTGCACATGGGGCTTCTAACGCCTGTTAATAAATCTGTCATCAGATAAAAGTGTGTTGGCCTGCATGACAAATTAAATTTAAGTGGAAGTGGGCACGGTAGGTAATTAACTCACGACTTCATTCACGTCGTAAAATGAGGTCTTAATATAACCACGAACACTAAATGCGTGAATAATTTCCCCCCTTCCTCTTTTAAATAATTTCAAATTATTATTCATGTAGCTGGATGTTAATCAGACTTTCATTAAGTCAATCTTGTTGAAATTTACCTGGGTATTCATGGTGTAAATGTTGTAACGGTCACGAGTGTTACTTCATCCATTTTCATTCGTTTAGTTCGCGTTGCATTTGTAATCATTTGTTGCCTAAGTAATAACAATTTTGTAAGAAACGCTATTCCAGAACTCGGATATATGGCTTTACATATTTGTCACAAAACTATTGTAACATAGTCCATCTGTGTTACTGGTATAAAGTAACGTGTATAAAAATAATCTGCTTATTTTTAATAACGATAACTTGTAAAAAAAAAACACCCCAAGTAAAATATAGAATTTACTATGTTGCAAAATCTTTAACATGCGGTAAACCACGAGAAAATATTCAGCTGTGCTACATGCGATTTAGAGCGTTGTGCGAATAAAAGGTGATATAAGCATGTTCGTAGAAAAAAAAAAGTACTAAACGGTATAGCAATTTCATCCAGAGCAAGGCATCTTATGAGGCAAAAATTTATGGTTTGGCTATTTCGAGGACAGGTTCGAAGGTTTTACGTGAATACTGCTGCGTTAGCTGGTAATATTTTCTTAAGGATATTGTAATTAAATGAATGTAACGAAATCGGTAATTGGGTTTTACAGCTTAAATTGACAGATACAGACGAGATATTTAGTTTGGCACACCATGGCAGCGTGATATTCTGCCCGGAAATTTTCACCCAGTCCCAAGATGGCGTCTAGTCGCCGCGGGCCCCTACCCGCACCTCGCGCATGCGCGGCTTCAACTCAAGGTCATGCTCGCGTCTTAGTCGAACACCCGATCGATCGAGACTGCATCTATTTAAATCGTGATATAAGTCACGAAGTTATAGAGTCGGAATGGCTCACCCTGGAAATGTTCCGTAGCCGTTTCCATCCTGGCGCCCTAAGTGTCGGTCTGACATTGAAGACGCAAATCGTTGTTATTAAATGATCAACGAGAATGTGAGTGAGAGAAGGAGGTTTCGGTGGCTCTTAATAGCGGGGTCTTGAAAGCCGATGAGGGTGAAGCGAGGTGGGTAAGCAGCAATGCCGGAATGCAAGGGCGGGGGGAAACGGGAGATACCCGAGAAAACCCGCCGACGAGCAGCATCGTCCGGCACGATTCCCACGAGCGAAATCCGATGTCGGAACATGGAGACTATTTCTGCGCAGCAAGCGAGATTACTCTCTCTCTCTCTCTCTCTATCTCTCTCACACACTCTCTCTCTCTATCTCTCTCTATCTCTCTCTCTGCCCCATATTCACTCTACGGTCCGGGTTCCCACGACCCCAACAGCTTCCACGTCCATGTGTTACACAATGATGAATCATTTATTGAAATTCGCATATGCATGCTTACAAACGCATGCACAGTAAACTGTTAAAAACTACAGTATTCTTTACGGAAATGTACAGTAAATGTACGGAAACGCTTTCGGCCTTGTCGAAAAACTGAGTTAAGTCCGTCAATACAAAATACGGAAAGTCTCTGTATTTCCTATAGCTTTGGGTTTGGAAGACGAACAATGGCTAGTCTACACGAAGCTTTTTTCGCCACTGTAACCAGAAAATTATCGTTTCTGAGGCATTTACGTTATCCTCTCCACTAAGACCTCTCTTTTCAACCATTAAAAAGTAGCGTCAGGCGTCAGTAATATTTAGCAACACTTAAAATACACTTACTTTAAAAAAATCTGAAGAAGTTGAATATGTAACTTTATTAAAAACACGAACGTTATATCATAGGCTTCTTGTAAGAGTTGTAGGTGAGTGGTTAGTCGTGGATTTCCCAATTTTTCACTCTGGTTCAAATTTTTCTCAAGTATAAGATATTTTAACTGTTCTTAATGAATTTTATACATAGTAGAACACCCAACTTACAAAAACTAAATACTTTTTTATCATATAATTTTATTTTAAATTGGATGTACAGGAAACTAACTAGGAAATTTACGGATGTTTCCGTGAATTCACGAAAAGTTTTGTAAAACTTAAGGAAAGTCCGTTTTTGAAAATCAACGTGTCCGTAATTTTACGAAGAGTTTACGGACAATTCTCGATAAATTTTTACCAGTAATTTTTCGTAACACGAAGTAAATTTTTTTACATTAAGACTCTTTTGGGGCCCTATTCTCTAGCTTGAGCTTGCTTGAAGACAGACAACGTGACTGTCTTCAAGATAAAGGGGCCATAACGTGGTTACTCGTAAGTGTTTTTATGTGGTAGTCTGTGTTGATATATTAGCGCTAAGATGTACGTTTGGCATGGCAGCGGGCTTTTTATGAAATAAACTATCTGCTTGTTGAATTACTTTTTCCCATTATTACAGTGTCTTGTGTCACACATTTTGTTATTATAGTGAATTTTCAACTATAAATGAAATTTATATCTTTAAACGTTTACAAATAATACTTATAAAATAAATTTACTTCTTTCTTTGGATAAAATATTTCAGATGGTACTGTTTCATTTTGAGCATCACGAGATAGCAGCACTAACCCGTCGCCGAATCGGTCATTTCGTAGTTACGTTAAAGCGAGAGAATCACTAGTAAATTTAAAAAATCCAATACTTCAATGTATTCCAGACACAGTTTATTTGTGCGGTTTTTTTGCCTGCTAAACGAGTTTGCTAGAATTAACCTCAATACGTCGGCCATTTCCTTTCCGCTTTCGTTCATAAAGACACTTTATTGACCTGTCTTTATAAAAAAAAAAAACAGCCACGAGGCATTCGAAAGACTATCATGGTGACACATTGAGTTACAGAATACCATTTCGCCTCGTATAGATAGTTGAGCGGTAAGTGAGTGAGTGATGGATGAGATTTGGGCGGCTCTTAACAGCGAGGTCTTTAGAACCGATGAGGGTGAAGCGAGGTGGGTATGGAGCAGCGCTGGAATGCAAGGGCGGCAGAAGAGGGAGATCCCCGAGTAAACCCACCGACTAGGTGGCGTCGTCCGGCGCTAGTTAAGCGGTGAATGTATTTACATAACGACAGTAAAAAGTGACGAAATAGAGCCCCCAGGTAGCATACTCACGTCGCCCTGCTGCTGGTTGGTGTGATACTGTAGCCAAATCTGGTGAGTAGGATGAACACGGAAGTATGATCTTGTTGTTTTCGGCGAGAAAGTCGCGTGCGAGTTGATCTCTGTGACAGGGCGCTTTGTAGTTCAAATTCTCGCGCGCCACAGATCCGTACGCTTTCGCCGAATTTCCTCCCTCAGATGCCTGGAAACCTTGTGTCGTCTGGGGGAGGACATTCTGTGAAAGCTTCTGGATTTGTGGCACACGAGAGACCGGATGCCCAACGACAATGCACTCTGTCACCGAGTTATTGTCGCATACATATAAGTTTCTCGCCAGAAACAACATTGTCTTGTTTCGCACCCACCCTACTCGCCACATTTGGCTGCAGCAGTTTCCACCCTCTTCCCGAAGATGAACGTGCACCGCAAAGGTCGCCGTTTCGGAGATGCAGCTCGAATCTTGTAAACAGAGTGAGTCTCGAAACTTTTTGGTATTACCTCGTAGAAGAGTTATTCGTCTACGAGGTTTGGGGCATAAAGCTGAATTCACAATTGAAAGAATATCAGTAACCATAGAACATGGGCTATATGCACGAGAACTCTGCTCTATGATTTGTAACCTATTGATTTACAACTACTCATAACAGGTCGTTTGTATGATAGGTCCTGACACAGTGCATAAAGGTAGTGGTTAAATTTCATTTATTATGCAGAAGCACGAGGCATGTTCCAATAAGAGCAGAGTAGAACATTTTCGAGGAAGTTGTTTATTTATCTGTAAAAAATGGAGGAACATTAGTTATACAGCAGAAACGAAAAACTGTTTCAAGAGAAAAGAACAGGTGTCAGCACACTAGCGGCAATTTCTAAAGGTTATCCACATTGTTACGATTGTAAAAGCAAATACAACCCCACTGCCGCCTGGGAAGACTACCGTGGCGTACAACATAATGATGGCAGAGGTCGACGTCGGCTGGCTCGGTTGGTGATAGCGTATAGACATGCCACAGTGCAACAGATCACTCGCAAATTAGTCTTTTGTAACTTCAAATAACTTCCGTAGTTGGAAATTCTCTTTATAATACCAAAATAATAGTCAATTCAGCAAAACTCACTAACATTTTAAATTCACTGGGAGCAACGATGGCTGTAAAATACCGCGCAGAAAATTCCAAATGCATGGTAGTACTGTTGCTAATTTCCTGAAAGATGATTTCATAATTTCACACTATAGCTGTGCCTCACTGTTGTGCGGGATCGCTCCCGGATTTTCGCACGAGGGAATCGTGCCGAACGACGCCGCTGTTCGGCGGGCTTTCTCGGCAATCTCCATTTTCCCTCGCCCTCGTATTCCAGCGCTGCTCCAAACTCGCCTCACTTCACCCTCATCGGCTCTCAAGACGTCGATGTTAAGGGCCGGCAAAATCTCTCCACTCCACTCCAACCAGTGTCGTATGTCTGTAAATTAACGTTTTCCTTGAATTTTTAAGCTGTTTTTAGGATTGCTATTCTCGGCAACATACGGAGTACATGCAGGAGTATTCTTTGACGAAGTTCCTGGACATGAACGATCATTGCAGAAGACTCACCGAAGTCAGCTGTCCCTAGCCATTGCGCCATTCACTGTAGTTCTTATATGGGTCGTTGGGGTAGGAGCTCAATGGGGTCCGCTATCCGAGTAGGAAAACCTTAAACAAAATAACATTGATTTAACAATTTTTTTTATTTTAGGATATAATGATTTAAAGGACTATTAAAAAATATAAATTCATATACACACCATTCACTCCACTGCACAAGCCTCCATTCGGTACGTCCTGATCATATGTTGCTTGTATCTGAATTAATTTTTCAATGAGTAGTGTTAACTAATATTTTGATTGTAACCTTTTACAACTGGGCTTTAAGGTCAGAAGGTGAAGGCGGGTGGCTATCAAACTTAACTTAAGCTATTATTAAAACAAAACAGCCCACGTATTCATTCCTCACCCAGGATTGTAGCACGTAATGAATTGCACCGTAAGCTGTTTTGTCAAATAACTCCCAGATTGAAACCAGCAATTATTATTTATATGCGGTTTTTATAAGCACCGATTTCCTCTCGTATTTAAAAGTAACATATATTTTTTACGGCTTAGGAAACACGTAGCCAATCAGTAAAATCGTAAGGGGCATGAAATTAATTTACTCAACATTTTGTTTCCTGTACTTAAATTGCATGGGTCATTGAAATAGAACTCAGTACTATATTTTATTCCTGTGCGAATCACGGTTTTTTTGTATAAGAGTATGTACTGAGACTAAAATTACCACGATGTTTCTTGAGGCAATCCCGCTCTTTAAGCGCGCATGGACAGCAAGTAAAACTTTAGGGCAGCCAAGTCACAAATGAACCTGCCAATTTTTACTTTCCGCAAAATATAATCACTCGCTATGAAATTCATAGAGAGACAGTTCTTCTTTCATCCAGGGAAAGAGTAAACACACAAAAACACACACTTTAAGGTAGTTTTATTGGTATTATATTAATAGTAATTAAACATTGTAACCGAAAATATTATCTACGAACGTAAACGACTGAATTCATTACACTGATCGTAAGTTGCCATTTAATTTTAAATATTCAAGAATTAAGTGTGAAACTCGTTAGTGTTTAAAAACTGTGACTTAAGCCGGGATCAATGAGCGATATGTTCTCTTAAAATTCTGTTTGTTCAGCGGTAAAAATATAAACAATTAAATCTAGTGCTGAAAACCACTTTATTGACTTTCCTAAACAAAATGTTTTATTTGAAATTTTAATATTTTTAATGTTAAAAACAATATGAGTTTAGTGGGGTTACATATGTTGTCTCTGGTGGTCGGAAAACGTTCAATAATCAGGAAGTTACGGTATCTTTAGACTTTCTCTGCGTACANACATTGCGTTTGCAAGTTGTGTGTGTTAAGATCAAATACATTGGCCCACGAAATGTGTTTACAAGAACATAAAGAAAATTTGTTAATAACATAATAGGAAAACCTTAAACAAAATAACATTGATTTAACAATTTTTTTATTTTAGGATACAATGATTTAAAGGACCATTAAAAAATATAAATTCACAAACACATTATTCACTCCACTGCACAGGCCTGCATTCGGTACGTCCTGATCATATGTTGCTTGTATCTGAATTAATTTTTCAATGAGTAGTGTTAACTAATATTTAGATTGTAACCTTTAACAACTGGGTTTTAAGGTCAGAAGGTGGAGGCGGGTGGCTCTCAAACATAACTTAAGCTATTATTAAAACAAAACAGCCCACGTATTCATTCCTCACCCAGGATTGTAGCACGTAATGAATTGCACCGTAAGCTGTTTTGTCAAATAACTCCCAGATTGAAACCAGCAATTATTATTTACATGCGATTTTTATAAGCACCGATTTCCTCTCGTATTTAAAAGTAACATATATTTTTACGGCTTAGGAAACACGTAGCCAATCAGTAAAATCGTAAGGGACATGAAATTAATTTACTTAACATTTTGTTTCCCGTACTTAAATTGCATAGGTCATTGAAATAGAACTCAGTCTATATTTTATTTATGTGCGAATCACGGTTTTTTTGTATAAGAGTATGTAATGAGACTAACATTACCACAGTGTTTCTTGAGGCAATCCAGCTTTTTAAGCGCCCATGAACAGCAAGTAAAACTTTAGGGCAGCCAAGTCACAAATGCACCTGCCAATTTTTACTTTCCGCAAAATATAATCACTCGGTATGAAATTCATAGAGAGACAGTTCTTCTTTCATCCAAGGAAAGAATAAACACACAAAAACACACACTTTAAGGTAGTTTTATTGGTATTATATTAATAGTAATTAAACATTGTAGCCGAAAATATTATCTACGAACGTAAACGACTGAATTCATTACACTGATCGTAAGTTGCCATTTAATTTTAAATATTCAAGAATTAAGTGTGAAACGCGTTAGCGTTTAAAAACTGTGACTTAAGCCGGGATCAATAAGCGATATGTACTCTTAAAATTCTGTTTGTTCAGCGGTAAGAATATAAAAAATTTAATCTAGTGCTGAAAACCACTTTATTGACTTTCCTAAACAAAATGTTTTATTTGAAATTTAAATATTTTTAATGTTAAAAACAATTTGATTTTAGTGGGGTTACATATGTTGTCTCTGGTGGTCGGAAAACGTTAAATAATCAGGAAGTTACGGTATCTTTAGACTTTCTCTGTGTAAACGTGTGTGACGTAAACACGTAATGGCAGATTTTTGTTAGAGAAGGGGGGAGGGGAGGAACTATATTATCACTAACCTACCCGTGGCTGTGGCTTTGTGAACAATATAATACTCGTACAATTGTGTCAACACTGTGCACGCACATATATTTATGTATATTGTTTGGAGTTTTAGAGTTATTCCATTAAATGCAGTTACTTTTACTGTCTCGTACACATATTTCTTGTGGGTTGTGTAGCTGTTATTAAATGCGAAAAAGCAATTGTTTAAGGTGTGTAGATCTTTCTTCAGATCCCGTCTCGTTGACACGAAACTCATCCGTACAGAGTCGTTAAGTTTCTGTATATTTTCGTTTGTTTGAGAAAACTTTGCATTTTCGTAATATAATTTTTATTCGCATTTGAGAAAAATACTTAACTTAAGAAATATTATACCCAATACTTATTTTAGCGTAGAGTATTTTTAAAAAATGTTAACTTCAATCTCTATTCTTAGAATTTTTTTTAATGTTATACACAAAGTATTTTTGAGCATAAAATATATTTGAATTTACAAGAAAGTCTTGAAGCAAGTTTTTGAAAGCACTTATGATGGGGTGGGCGTCTTCCACGGGCGCAGACGTCGCGAGGGCTGCTCGGCGGGCCTCGCTCAAACTCCTGCAATGCNTTAACGTGTGTAGATCTTTCTTCAGATCCCGTCTCGATGACACGAAACTCATCCGTACAGAGTCGTTAAGTTTCTGTATATTTTCGTTCGTTTGAGAAAACTTTGCATTTTTGTAATATAATTTTTATTCTCATTTGAGAAAATACTGAACTTAAGAAATATTATACCCAATGCTTATTTTAGCGTATAGTAATAAAAAAAATGTTTACGTCAATCTCTATTCTTAGAATTTTTTGAAATGTTATACACAAAATATTTTTGAGCATAAAATATATTTGAATTTACAAGAAAGTCTTGAAGCAAGTTTTTGAAAGAACTTATTATGGGGTGGGCGTCTTCCACGGGCGTAGACGTCGCGAGGGCTGCTCGGCGGGCCTCGCTCAAACTCCTGCAATGCGTCGATTAGGGAATCGAAGTGGTACAGCCCCTGAAACACTCCTTCCACGGAAGACAGACCCATATGTCTTCGTCCTGCTGCAGGTAGGCCGGTAAATACTTGAATGTGGTCGAAATTTCATAAGGTGCGTAGACCAGGAGAAATTATTTCAGCAGGTACGGTAACTCGTCCCGTTTGTCCAAGGCACTAAGGGAGCGCACCCTTCCAAATAACAAAATGGTTGAAAGGATTTTATGGCCGCTCGGACAACACGCGTACGTTTCTAAGAGCGAGAAAAATTACTGATTACCCAAGGGGGCTCAGGGTGCGTCTTATAAAGAGTTTTTAAGGGGGGAGGGGAGAAACAGTCCGCACTCGCGATTATAGTAGTCCGACTATTGGTCGGAACGAAGGTTTCCGAAAACGCACTAGCAATTAGCCAATCCAAGAGATTGTCACGTCTCGTGGTTAGACAATGAGAATCAGGAGTGTGGGTGGAGGCCTGCCGACTAATTGATCGAAGGAAGGCGAATAATTTTTGGAGAGAGTGATGAGGATGGGGCAATTAGCCATTGAGGAAAAGAGGTAGAGTTCGAGTAAACTGTTCTAATTGGTCGAATGAAGGTTTCCAAAAACGCACTATAAATTAGCCCATGAGAAATATTGTTGGATAAATTAAATATATTGGAAAGGGGTGGGGAAATAATCCAATGAAAAAGATAGGAGGAGCCATTAAATATATTGGAAGGGGGTGGAGTGGAACCGAGTAATTGGTCTAACGAAGTTTTCCAAATATACCCGAGTAATTAGCCAATGAGAAATATTGGCGGAGCAATTAAATATATTAGATTGGGGTATGGCAATTGGCTAATTAAATATATAGGAAGGGGGAGTGGAGGGGGTCATTCGTCTGCTGGGCCCGGTGCTGGGGACAGCACCAGCAATGCAAAACAAATGACAAACGAAAAAACCAAGATGGTGGTCGAACTAAGGTGAGTGCTAACACCAGTAATATATAAACAAATGACAAACGAAAAAAAAAACAATGTGGCTGTCGAACAAAGGTAAGAGATAAACTCCAGTAATGTATAAACAAATGACAAACGAAAAAAAACCAAGTTGGCGGATGGTGGCTGTGACACCTTCCAAGATGGCGGACGGCTGCACCTACCAATATCGTAAACTGCACCGACCAAGATGGTGGACGGCTGCACCTACCAATATTGCGGACTGCGCCAACCAAAATGGCGGATGGTGGCTGTGTCGCGTACCAAGATGATGGAAGTAGAATTTGCGGAGGAGGGTGTGTGTTACCTCCGGAAATATAAGTTTTTTTAAAATAATTTTTTAATGATTTTTATGTATTTCTTTAATCAGTTTTTTGAAATTTTTAATTAATTTATTTTTTTAATTTTTTTAGGTCAAAGGTCACCGTGGTCAAATTTAAAGGTCACCAGTGTTTAGTTCAAAGTTCATCAGGGTCAAGGTTGAGGTCACCGGACCCATTATGACCGCCGGCCGACCGGAATGACAGAGCACGAACAGCTCCGACGCTCCGTTCCCAGGTCCCGATGCAAGTCTCCATAATCCCTCTACTCCAACCCTCTGAAGCAAAAACTGTAAAAAAAAAATCATTCAATTTAAACATACGAACTTGTAAAATACTGGATATTGTTTGATGTGGATGATTTCAGTTGTACTGTTTACTTTGTTCGAGTACCCACTGTTTATAAAATTACACGCAAAATCAAAGATTTATGAATACTTTATATTTATAACATAAGAATATCAGGAAATGAAAAGAAAAAAAATCTGAAGTAGTTCATAGAAAACGAGACATTTTTCCAATCCGACCGATTTATATTTTCCTTAATATTATAAAACGCGCTTTTAAATAATTGTTAAGAAATCCTCGTGAATATACGTGCGTAAATACATAAAATATAGTAATAATTTCGCCTTTAAATAAAGTGTCTGCTAATAGCACCGATTGTTTTCGGAATTTGTATTAAAATGATTTAAAGTATGTTTAGAAATACTATATTTTTTAACACTGTGAACCCTTTAGTACGCATGAAGTATACGTATATTACATTATTTTCGTAGTGAGGGGCGGCCTTACGCGTACACTCTAAAAAAAAACACGAAGCGATCACCAAGTCATCGCAACTGCAGGTGTTGGAAATATTGTAAACGATTACAGATAGATTGTGCTGACATAAAATGCTTCAAGTGGACCGAACAAGGAGAGAGAATTTCTTTACTACCGCCGGTCGAAACGGCGAGTGCTTATCTAAAACAACAAATCAAGTGGAGCTGCGCGAATTTCTGCGCTCTACCACACGACCTGCGCCACTTGGCAACTCTGATGGTATGTGGAAAATATTTAACACAACTTTTGTTTGAAAACGCTTCAGTACTTTCGAGTGCAGTCAGCCCACGAACAGCAATTAAGAAACGTATGAAGTCTGCTGATAAGTTTCGATCCCTCGTTTAATTTTTTTTGAAAGTGTTATTNGAACAGCAATTAAGAAACGTATGAAGTCTGCTGATAAGTTTCGATCCCTCGTTTAATTTTTTTTGAAAGTGTTATTTAGCGTGAAATTGACAAAAGTCGTGCGTTTTCAGAATGACCTTTCCTTGTGGAAGGTATGAAATAATCGAGTGGCGCACAGAAGGCATTTATCTTTCTCATTATACCCTGAAATTATAGGGTTTCCTTTCTTAAAGTCCCATGATTGCATTCTGCAAAACTCTCTTAAGTCTTCCACGCCATTTAAGTGCATACGTATAAGGGCGATGAAGTTCTTTCAGTGCCACTCAGCGTCATCCTTAAGTACTACCTTGCTGTATATGTCTCTGACTCGCGAAACAACTTACGGTGGGTGGTCCCGTAAGATTCCCAGAGACTCTCATCTCCAGAATTTCAGTAAGATTGTTAAAATAGTTTCTTCAGTGCAATTCTTAAATATGTTTCATACACCCATAACGTGATGAACTTATATTAACTAGTTTAAATAGAAAACAATTATGGTACCCCACGTACTTATTAAAATATGTGAATTGCTATTATCAAGTTGGCTTGATTGAAAGTTTCCATTGTGTTATAATAGCACTTAAAAAAAATTTAACCTTTTTTTCACTTTAAGATGGAAAATCAACTAATTTACTACGCGAACAAAAAAATTATGAAACATACTATACATTGATTGGGATCGCAGTTTTTTTAATAACGCGTTAGGTTTAATTTGATTTTTTTAAATTTGTTTTGTTATTAAATTGAGTTACGGAACTATTCAAAAATGAACATATATTTTTTTTTTTTTAATCCGCAAGCAAATTTTTTTACGTAGAATATTTTTATTAATGCTGTAAAAGTTGTTAATCTGTAATATTTAATTTGTCGTATTGATGATACTAAGAAAAGATTATTATCAATATTACGAGCAAACATTTTGGTAAAGCTTTACTTTTGAGCTGTTTCTCACGCTGTAAGAGCAAGGGATTATGCCGAAGGAACGTATCACTTTGGCAAAATATTATTTTACGAAGTTGATATTGACATTTATCTAGCAGTATGATTTCTTGGTTTTGCAGTGTTGGCTTACAAATATTTGCAGACTTCAGTTGAATGTTTTAGCACTGAATGATGTTCGCACGTACTTGACAGTCCCGCCAAGTTGAACGTCGAGCGCTAGAGTGACTGCAAAATTCCAGCAGTCGTTTTTTTTCTTTATGTTAACGCGTTATTTCTTTTCCGGGGATTTTCTCCAACTTAAGCATACGATTTTGATTTGATAGGGCTTATTAAAATCCCCGTTTTTTGGCCATATGTTGTTAGGATAATCAAGAAACAGCTTTCATGCGAAACTACGGCATCAAAGTCCCTTATGCGACCACGTCCTACATGCGATTTGAATCTAAAATTTCGTTATCCATCAACTTATCAGAATTGTAGGTTTCTTCTGGTGGTAGTACGTATAAGATGTAAATACACCGGATGATTTCATGAGAAGAAAAATATGTCATTTCTAAAACAGGAAATACAATAAAGCGTAATAGTAACAGAATAATCTCCCTTGTATTTTACGCAGTAATGACAAAAACCATTTAAAGTAAAACAGAATAAAAAGAATAATATTACCACTTGGTAAAGACATTTGGATTTAGGTACAATAGAAGAACCAGCGATGTATAGATGGTTCACGGTAAACTGAGCACTTTTAAAATCAACATAAGAAAACAATCACTGACCTAAAAGCGTGTATTCCAACGGACACGTGACTGCAATGTTCCCAGGTAAGTTGGCGACAAAGTAAGAAAAGTAGTCCTACATCTTTGCGTATTCAAAGTGTAACTTTTACATTTATTGTCACTGAATGCCTTAATTATATCTTCGGTAGGTTTTGCGCAGATTAGAGTAACAATTGTCATATTGTTAACATAGATACTCTCTCAACATTTTTAAAGGTTTCTCAGTTACACTTAATTAATTGACGAATGAATAAAGCGAAAGGGTAAGTGACTATGCCAAGTTTACATATAAGGGAAGGATTCAAATTTAGCGGAGAAGTTGATTTTAGGCCAGGCTTTCAGAACTGCTTAGTTTACCTTGAGCAGCCTATAATCTTGGATTTACTCGTGGTACTGGAAAGAATGTCATGAATGAAAAACACACATTACATTATCTGATTATGAGAAAGCCTTCAATAAATTGAACCAAAACCTATATTAAAAAATAATGACGTGGCAAAGCTGAGGGGAGGGGTGGCAGGGGATAGACCTCAATCGGAAGAATGGAGTGGAAATCGACGTCATTCCTAAATAATGAAAATTCGTTTGCAACTAAGCAAAACAACAGACGTGACGACAAAGCCCAAACGATCGCAAATAAATTGTTTTGCGTACGATGATGCATGGATGTGAACGATAGGCAGTGAAGAGAAGATTCATTTTAACTTAGCCGAAATGTGTTTACGTTGGAAATTGAGATGGACATGTTGGACTGCGAGAAAAACCTATTTGTTAAGAACAATGAAAGATCGGCTGAAGTTACCATAAGAAATTAAATACATAACATAGAATACCGATTATTCCTCATACCTATTCTTAAAGGCAAGGTATCAAGAGAAATAATTGAAAGGAAAACTTTACGCACGTGGATGACGTCACGAAGACAACCGCATGTGCAAATTACTTAAAAACGGAAATAGTAGGCTCAGTAACGTGGGTTATTGCATCGAGAAGGCACGGAATTCAAAATATGATACACATAGGATCTGCTATTTTAGCGATCTAAAGTCTTCTTCAGCTAAAGCGGCCCAGAGACGATCAATAATATTGTCAATAAAATTGACCATATTATTGGAGCGCCCTTCAATTTAGCCTTCAATCAACTTATCGATCTCGATTTTTCAATCTGGGTCTACTCAGTATGTATTTTAACTCGAACGGCGTTGTTTTATTTTCTGTTTCAGTGTTACGTGTTTCTTTGTTGTACATATTGCAGCTGTTGTACGTGTTATGTTTTAAAATGAAGATTTGGCCTTCCTGGCCATAACTTTAGCTGTGTCCAAAAATAAAAATAATAAGAAGAGGAAAAGACGCTGGTCCAAAGAATGGTATTAATTGAGAAGCCGGTTCACCCATGAGCACTTGCTAAACTTTTTAAGCGTTTCGGAGCCAGAAGACTACAGAAATATTTTAAGAATGGACCAAGAAAGGTTTAGATTTGTTGTAGCTGATTCGGACTAAAATTGAAAAACAGGACACTTTTATGCGTGAAGCGATTCCTGCTGGCCAGAGACTTTCTATAACATTAAGATGTCTGGCATGGATTTGGAAGACTTGAAGTTTGTGTGTGCTGTCGCCCCTCGGATGTTGCAAATAATAATCATCGAAACATGCGAGGCAATAATCGAGGAATTGAAACACAACGTTAAGGTACGTAAGTATTATAATATTATTTATATTGTTCATATATTTATACATATCATGTGAAGCCATGATCAGGACCAAAAAAGTAACAATGAAAATGAACTGAAATGAATTGAACAGTGTCTTTCTCGAAATTAGTGTAAAAAGATGAATTAAAACAAAATGAATAGTACTTCAAAATGGATCAGTCGTTTACATAGACGAAAAGTGTGAAAAGTATTCTGCTGCAGTCTGCGTTTCTCCAGTGCCTCCAGAGTGGTGAACATTGGTGTTGGCCCGAAATATTGGTTCCCCTTGTTCGCTTGAGCTGTGATGTTCAGAAAAACTGACTCGCTGAGGTCCGGTGAATACCACCGGGGGAGGGGTGTGTGCTAGAGAAGAGTATTACGAGGTTGATGCACAGTACGGTGACCTATACGGTGCAGCTGACTGAGCTGACGCAGAAGGCGAGGACGTGAAAAAATGCACTCCATACCTTGTTAATGTGCCCATTTCAGCTTCAAACAGCGTATCAGTAATACTTTTTTCTGCATACTGTTTCTGCATTGGATTAATTTTTTTCAACTTCATAGCACCNGGTCAATTTTGTTCAACTTCATAGCCCATCCCTTAGCTTGTACGTCTGATTCACTTTGAGACCTTATAAGGTAAGCTGTAGCTAAATCCACGAGTTGTTCTGATGAAACCTTATTTTTAATCTTCTTGGAGGGAGGAGTAGAAATCTCATCGGCAGATGATGATGTTTACAGTTCTGTAGTGTTCAGTAGCTGTAAAAAAAGAAAGAAAAAAAAATAATTAAAAAAAAATATTTTAAAATTAAAAAGATACAAAAAAGTTTTATAAAATAATATTTTAACATACTCATTAGTGTTAAATTATTTAACACGAATGAGTATATGTATACTACATATGTTTTATATTTAGGTATAAATAACTTGAAATATACCTTAATATCTATCCAAACAAATTACATGTTTTTGTTTTTTTGTTTTGGGTACCAACAGTTGCAGAGGGATGGAAAGAAGTGGCAAAGGAGTTTGAAGAACAATGGAATTTCCATAACTGTATTGGTAGTGCTGATGGCAAACATATAACGTTGCAAAAAAAAATCCAAACTCAGGTTCTTACTACTTCAACTATAAAGGCTCTTATAGTATTGTGCTGATGGCTATTGTAAGAGAAAATTATCAATTCATGATGATCGATGTTGGAGCCAATGGACGAATATCGGATGGTGGAGTTATAAAGAACACAATATTTTGGGAAAAGTTTTCTAAAAACAAACTAAATTTTCCTGAGGCACACGAATTACCAGGCTCAGATAAAAGGTTTCCTCGCGTGTTTGTTGGCGACGAAGCTTTCCAACTAATGCCAAATTTCATGAAACCCTACAGCAAAGCTATGCCGACGGATGAAAAACGAATTCCCAACTACAGGTTGTCCCGGGCGCGTAGGATTGTTGAGAACGCGTTTGGAATTTTAACATCAAGGTTCAAGATACTTAAAAAAAAAACATAAATTTGCTCCAAATAAAGCTCGGAAAATAGTAACGGCTTGTTGTCACTTACACAATTACTTATCAACAAAAAACAGTGGACATTATATACAACGCGGCGATGTTGATTACAAAAATACTGCTACGGGTACAATTGAAGAAGGAGACAGGGAACACATGAGTTGACAAGTGTTCAAAGAATCAGAGGCAATTCCACAGTTGAAGCAAAAAAAAAAAAGTAAGGGATGATTTATGCGAGTATTTCAATGGTGCAGGTTCAGTTCCGTGGCAAGAGAAATGTTTGAATTAATTAACTGTACCTTGACGGCTAAACTTTGAACTCTGAACTTACTTAGCTAGGAAAAAAACGATGTACTAGTAAAAAAGAAATATAATTAATTTAAACAGTGTTTTACTAACTTCGGAACATTCTGTTTCTGCGATTTCCACTTGCTCCTTGATTAAAATAAGTTATTTATAGTGCCACAGCTTTGGTTCAATGATATCATCTGCCTGTGCACCTGACCTCTTTGATTTCTCTGTCCTTGTATATTCTTTGTTAAAGTTTGTGCGCAGAATATTAATGTTCTGCTTAACATTCTCCACAGTGAAACCTGGTTTGTATTCTTTTAATACGCCAACTATCTTTTGCAGCAAGGCAATACTCTTCTTACTTTTCTTCAAATATTCTTTTGATTTCACTTTCCACAATTCAGGATGATCCCGATATGGAGAGACAGAAACTGACTGTCTCCTGCGGACCGGTGCTCGACGCTCGACGTCTCATCCGCCGTGACTAGCGCGCAGCTGACGGAAATATTGTCAATGTCTCCCGTCGATTTCGCTTCAATCAAAATATCCGTCAATCTCCCAATCTGATTGATCAATGAAATAACGGCTTTGAGACTGTCAATAATCGCTTCAATGAGCATCATTTTCAATCATGTTATAATCCATTCACGGTATCTTCGATACTTTTGAAAAGAACCTTTGAAAAATCACCCTAGGAGTTACATGTTCAATTGGTTATAAAAAAATTGTATATGGAAAAAGGTTTTGTCTTGCTTTTAGCACTGAAGCACTATATAAATTGGTTGTTTTAAGTTTTAAGTATATTTTTTCAATAAATTATAATAATTTGTTAAAAGTCCGTACGAATTAACAACGGATTTTGAAGGGACATGTTGGTTATAGCTGAAAAGAAATAGTTCGTAGGTTAAATATTAATATGTATAAATTTAATGCCGTAATTGTAAAGTTAATATTGCTAAACTATATATTTACATTTTTACGTAGCACTCATGGGTAAAGATTTCACTGTTATTAATTGAAATTAAATAAATTTCAGTGTCTGTCCAGCGGACTCATACACTCCATCTTGTCCGTTTGGGCACGTTTTTTTCAGAAGTATAACCACGCCATATTGGATATTGGAGACGCTGAATTGTGGTTATAAAACTAACGTAACACATTCTTTCTACTTATAAGATAATTCTAGGTTAAGATGTAATTTTAGTATTAGCGTTGTTATTTCTGCACTTTATCAAATAAACGTGCAAAATATAGAAAGGCATTTGAATATTTCCGTTACGTAATTCCCTTCGCAATCCTTAACAGAAAAACATATTTTAAAAGAATGAAAAGGAATCGAATTTTGGTCAATAACTGATAATCGATTATTTTCGAAAGCTTTTTGTGAAGCGTAAGAGATAGCAGCACAGTAGCGTTTGCTTACACGTCTTTCTATTATATCGTCTTTGCGCCGCAGGTAGTGTTGTTTTGATGTTGTGGCAGTGAAGAAGTGCGACAGTTTCTTGATGGAAAAGCGATGTACCTACACCGCAGGTTTCAAAATGAAAGTGATTTTGTTCGCTGAAGAGTTTGGAAATCGAGCCGCGGGCCGTGAATTCGTAGTAAATGAAACGTTAGTGCGTGGCTGGAGGAATTTTTCTCACTTATAAGGCACACCCCGAGTTTTCAATAAAAATTTTTAAATAAAATGTGCGACTTATATGTGATAAAATACGGTACCATTTATCACAGTGAAATCTTTAACCTGAGTGCTACTTCCAAAAGTTTATTATGTAAAATTTAACTTTTTCCTTACACCAAATATGTAAATAAATCTTAATATAATAAGTAAACTTTAATTAAATTATATAATTAACAGTTCCGATATATACTTCAATCTACCTTTTTGTATGTATTACAACATTTCGCTAAATTGATTAGCATTTTTTAGACATTTAGAGAATTTTATTAAAGTATATGACAGTTGAGATTACATGGCATTGTTTCTCTTCAAAAATAAATTTTGGTAGTTCCCACATGGACACTGTTAATAAAATATTTGACAGTTCCCACAAGGCACTGTTTGTTTACAAAATATTTGACAGTTCCCACATGGCACTGTTTACAAAACGTTTGACAGGTGTCACATGGCAATGTTTTGTTTACATACTGCGGAATGATACATAATCGGGTCCCTGAAAGTAGATCTTTAGCAGGGCTTCAGAAAATCTTGAAGTTACCGTGAATACATTATAACAATAATATTGATCTTCTCCGGGCCACTTAAGATGTTCACCCCAAACATCATCCGAACCGCTGAAGGTATCCATATTTTGATTCCGAATTCGTAAATGGCACTACGGGGCTCATAAGATACCAAATATTAATTTTCCGTGATGTAATTAATTGCTGAGATAACGATATCAACTTTCGTTTTTTATATGGGAGTATATTAATTTTTCCCAATAGCATAACATGTTATTAAGAGGCGAGTTCTGTGACGTGATTATTTTTAAAAATCTGACTTACTCTTTTTGAGATGCAAGGGGGTGTTCATGGATGTATAGATTAGACTGTAGCTGTGGCAGGGTGAGTTACGTTATCCGCTGGGATGTTCAGAGACGGAGAAAATTGCTGGGAAGCGGGAACGGGTAAGGAATCGGCCATGGGCTGCTGTAAGGAACCACACCATCATTCGCCTGGAGAGATTTCGGGAAGACATGCACCTCAGAAATGAGAATGACTTGACAGGGGTTCGAACCCGTGTCCTCCCGAATGCGGATCCAGTGGCTCACCGATGCGCCATCTCGCTGGGTGCAGTGAAACAAAATCTTTACCCTAGTTTATATTCATTATACATCATTCTAGCTGTGCCCGCGGCTCCGCTCGCGTGGACTACAAAATTATTGTTGAGGTTTTTTTGTTTAAATAAATAATCGAAATAAAAATTTGCAGTGGACTCGCAATAAATACACGTACGTGCTCGAACGTGATTAGTTAGTTACTAACGACGCGAGCCGACTGAGTGCCGGCCGAGCGCACGCGACTTGTGTTACAAAATCCCCCTTTCATACTTCTCCAAACGTTCCCACCCACCGCCATGGATCTCCAAGTCCCCGTACGGTCAATCGACTCGGGAAATTTATTTTTCCACATAACTTTTGATATCTCTCAAAGTATAGGCGGGAATTGGTTTAGACAGCGTATTGTAAGAGAGCGCGCTGATGGCAAACTTTTTCCCGTCTTTATTCACTACATATACTGAAACTTGACCAGAAAACATAGCTATGAATTTAAAAAAACACGTTAATCGGATACGTGGTTCTCGAGTGATAAGAGCACTAACAGACAGACAGAGAGACGTCGAGTTTTATAATATGTATAGATGACATCCGCTATTATCTTCATGTCGCTGTTACTGTAAAGAGAGTGGAATGGAGAGATTTGGGCGGCTCATTGAGGTCTTCAGAGCCGATGAGGATTAAGAGAAGTGAGGTTGGAGCAGCATCGAAATACAGGGCGAGGGAAACGGGAGATCCTCGAGAAAACCCGCTGATCAGCGGCATTATCCGGCACGATTCCCACTTGCAAAAATCCGGGAGTGGCCCGGCAGGGTATCGAACCCGGTTCGCCTTGGTGGAGGCGAGCAGCCTAACTGCTCAGCCACCGTGGCTCCACGNTCGCCTTGGTGGAGGCGAGCAGCCTAACTGCTCAGCCACCGTGGCTCCACGTGGTCTGTTGTTCTCGATCTAGCCTAGCGGGCGGTGGAGGTTCTCACCACGTTTGCTAGGATCACGGGGCCGAACTCCTCGTTCAGATACTCGCGGACGTCGGATGTCTTTCCGCCAACTGCTAGGAGCAGCAGGGAGAGCCCCAGAAGGCATCCAAAGAGAGGTGTCATCGCCGAACCTGGGAGCGACGCCGGGTAGTAACATCCGCGACAGTACATCGCCGCAGCTGAGCGATCGTTGCTAGCTGGAGGAGTCTTTAAAATCTCCCGCCGTCTTGTGGTCACCATTGTACCCCTCGGCGTAAACCTCCACTATGTGAGTGCGTAGGTGCGGAAGGTTGATAAGGGGAGCGGGGTTCAACGTCGTTAAAACCCACTGATACGCTCATTTAAACAACCTTCTCCCGTGACTTACAACGGTTTGTTTTAATTTTTACTCTCCTTCCGTGACGTGCTCCCGGTGTACCCGCACCTGCTTGCCGACGCAGATGCAGATGCAGAGTAGGTAGGCACGGTAAAGCGAGGCTGCATGCCGATTCGTTGCAAAATAAATATAAAATGCATGTCCATTTGCTGATTGGCTGTGTGATACTCTCCGAAGTGGGCGCCGTATTTCCTATTAGCTAAGCTGACGCTTCGCAAACTCGACACTTGTTACTGCTAAGGCTGTCCGATATGCACTTTTCAAAATCGTTTTGTTATATGGTAACCAGGTGGAGTACGTTAAGGTACGTCAGTTTTGTAAGGTATTGAAAAAAGAAAAAAAAACTAAAATAGACTTATTTAACATTGATATTGCAAATAGTGTGACCATAAATATCCTAAATAACAGTAGATACTAGGGTAAGAAATAGTATATAAACTTATAATGCCAGAAATAAAACGAATATTTGCATTCAAAATAAAGGAAATATTAGAATATTTTAATATCGCAAGAAAGTGGTGAAATCGCTGATAATTAAATAATTATAAAATCTAAATATTGCTGAAATGGTTTTACGCTTAAATTAAAACAATTGCTAGTTTTGTTAGTATCGTAGCAGATAATAGTGTGCGGTTGGAAACATAAAACACAATTCCAAACTTCAAAAACATAATATCTTGTCAGAGTTCTCATCGCATCCCACAGCCCTAGTCACAAATTGGCGAATGACATTCGGGCACATGGTTATAAGAATGATGTTTTCCCGGCACGTCAGATTCTAGTACAGGATATGTGAAGGATTTTCGCATTTCTACACTTTGCTGTTCTGTGTGCGTGCAAGATTACTTCCAGCTACATGTCAAAGTTATGGGGTTAAGGTACCATGATCACGGCTAAAATATCAGTTCTTTTTCCCTGCACGACAGGAATGTTTAACTAATTTTAGGGGGCCACGGTGGCTGAGCGGTTAGACTGCTCACCCCCTACCAAGGGGAACCGGGCTCAATCCCGGGCCGGGACACTCCGGATTTTCGCCAGTGGGAATCGTGCCGGACGATGAAGCTGGCCGGGGTGGGTTTTCTTAAGCATNGGGACACTCCGGATTTTCGCCAGTGGGAATCGTGCCGGACGATGAAGCTGGCCGGGGTGGGTTTTCTTAAGCATCTGCCGTTTCCGCGCCTTTGCATTCCAGCGCTGCTCCATTCTCCCTACATTTCACTCTCATCGGCCCTCAAGACTTCGTTGTTCAGAGCCACCCAAATCTCTCACCTCACCTCACATTTTAGGATTATTTAGATTGAAACTCGTTCGGGCTTGCGAGATGTAGGTGCGCAACCTGCTCTGATGATTTCTTTTAGTTGTACTGAGTGAGATGTGTTTTTATGTAAGAACTTTCTTTCTCTTTATTTGGTCAAGAGAACTCGTTTTATTAAACGCAGTCGCAATGTCCGATGGTCACGCTAACAAACAATTAACCTTTGCGCNTGGTCAAGAGAACTCGTTTTATTAAACGCAGTCGCAATGTCCGATGGTCACGCTAACAAACAATTAACCTTTGCGCTGCCCCTTAAATCAACGATTCGATAAATATTATCCAGGTCAACGCCGGTATCGCAAAATTTGACCCTACGTGAAATGCGAATGAGCATAACCTTTCTGCACGAAACTTCCTCCCGCTTCCTTGTTGCTGTATACGGGCACGAATCACTTGCGTTAATAAATTTGTGAATTTATATTGCGTGACGATGTTCATCAGCAGGTATCTTAAAGGTCGGCGAGTGATCTTGTCCGTATTGGGAACGATGAAAGTGTGACCGAAATAGAAAAAGTGTTACATTTCGTGAGGTTCTAAAGTTTAGCTGTGTTCCGAAACGATGCGAAAGATAGGACATCNAAATAGAAAAAGTGTTACATTTCGTGAGGTTCTAAAGTTTAGCTGTGTTCCGAAACGATGCGAAAGATAGGACATCATGACTGTAGTAGATTAAAAAAAAATTGCCGAGTGTTGTCTTATAAATGGAATCGTGCCGGATTTTTTCTCAAACAGTTACTAAGTTGGAGTCCTTCTAGCCACATCGACAGGAATATTTAACGTACACAGCCTTCTAGTGTAGTTGAGAGTTGAAATATTTCGGCGGTTCTTAACAACGAGGTATTGAGAGCCGATGAGGATAAAATGAGGTGCGAATGGAGCATCGCTGGAATGCAAGAGCAGGGGAAACGGGAAATCCCCCAAGAAAACCCACCGATCAGCGGTATCGTCCGGCACGATTCCCATTTGCGAAAATCCGGGGTGACCCGGTCGGGGATTGAACCCTGTTCGCCTGGGCGGGAGGCGAGTAGTCTATCCGCTGATCCACCGTGGCACCTTATACTGCCTTCAAGAATCCTGTAAGAGACTAATTCTGAGAGGATGAGTCAGAGACGTAGCGGCTGTGTAGTGTTTTAAAGCATGAGCTACTGTTCTTTGAGATACTTCGGTAACTGGACTCAACCGACATTTCTTACGAAAGACAAATATAATAATTC
>NQII01009302.1:0-54406 GCA_002778355.1 Clitarchus hookeri | reverse complement strand
CGATGCCTTCATGTCTAAGCTGGTTTTTAGCGATGAAGCAACGTTCAATACAAATGGTAAGGTGAACCGGCACAACGTGCGGATATGGAGTCAGGAGCCTCCACATGAAACCACCGAACACAAGTGCACTTCCCCCAAAGTGAANGGCACAACGTGCGGATATGGAGTCAGGAGCCTCCACATGAAACCACCGAACACAAGTGCACTTCCCCCAAAGTGAACGTGTTTTGCGCTGTATCCACAGACACTGTTTTCGGCCCTTTCCTTTTTCACGAGCCCACTGTTACTGGAATCCCTTATTTGGACATGCTTACAGAGTGGTTGTTTCCTCAGTTAGAAGAGGCGGCGGGGGACTTCATTTTCCAGCAGGATGGTGCGCCACCCCATTGCCACCTAGCTGTTCGCGGATACCTAAACGAGACGTTGCCGCAATGCTGGATTGGTCAAGGAGCAGCTGGTGACCAGACTCTTCATCACTGGCCCCCAAGAAGCTTGGATCTTACCCCGTGCGATTTTTTTCTATGGAGGTACATAAAGGATTAAGTGTTTTGTCCACCATTGCCGGCTAACATTGACAACCTAAAAACGAGAATTACGGATGGCTTTCTTATGATTTAAACAAAATGCAGTATAATCTTTGGTTAATTTAATAGTTTATTGACATAGAGATCATGTGTTAGTATTTTTCATTTGTTTCTATATGGTATTCAGTATTCCATGTAATAGTTGTTATTTTCCAATTATTCCCTAGAGCAACGGTTTTCAATCGGTGTACCGTGCATGTTTTCCAGTGTGCCGCGAATTGTATGCCGCATTGAAATCATGAATAGCTATTTTAATGAGAAAAAAGTACGAAAACAACTGACGCGTAGCGTGTGCGCTTCACATTGTAGGGTTGTCATGGTAGCAGATCGGAGGGTATGGGGGGCGGGTGGAACGCTCTCGTTTGACGAGTGTACCACTCGCCCGCGCACCGTTTGATCTCGCGGCTGTCTCTCGTCACGTGCGTCACTTAGAAGTCCTCGCTGTATTATATCGCTCTCGCTGTATATGGTGTGAGTAATATATATATATTTTTTATTTAAATCTGTGTTTGGGTTTTTATAAGACGTTCAACTTGGATAAATTCGTAACCCGTATATCGGCTAATGATCAACAATCATCAAGTCAACCCGCCGAAAAAAAACAAAAACTAATGAATGTCAAACGACAATATCATGAAGACTATTTAAAGTTGGGGTTTACTTGGACAGAAGACAAAGACGAACCAAACACTTGTGGTCTCGTTTGCGGACAAAAATTATCCAATGAAGCAATGGTTCCTAGTAAATTAAAGAGACACCTCTCTACAAAACATTCTTATCTCTTGGATAATGACCTACAGTACTTTCAACGTTTGCTGAAATCACAAGCCCAGCAATCCACAAGTCTTACCAAGACAATGACTATCTCTGACAAGTGTCAAGAGGCAAGCTACCACGTGGCAGAACTTGTAGCAAAAAAAATGAAACCACACACTGTCGCAGAAAATTTAGTATTGCCAGCTTGTCGTCAGATTGTGAAGACCTTATTTGGGGTTGAAGCTGAAAAGGAGGTATTGAAAATTCCTTTGTCCGATAATACCATCAGCAGGCGCATAGAACACATGTCAGAAGATATTGAAGCACAAGTAATAGAAAAACTACAAATTGTTCGCACATTCGCCTTACAAGTTGATGAATCAACTGACATAAGTGGGAAGGCACATCTGCTGGCATTTATATGCATGATCGTTGAAGATGACATTATTGAAAACTTTCTTTGTTGCAAAGAACTGCCCAAAACAACAAGAGGTGAAGACATATTTAATGTTTTGGATGCGTATTTGAAGTCCTTTGATTTATCATGAACCGATTGTATTGGAATATGTATCGACGGAGCACCTTCAATGACTGGTTCTGTAAAAGGGTTTGTTGCTTTGGTGAAGAAGATAAATCCAAATATTGTGCTGACCCACTGCTTTATTCATAGGGAAGCATTAGTATCAAAAACTCTGCCGGATGACTTAAAAACTGTGTTGGAAGATGTAGTGAAGGTTATAAATTTCATTAAAAGCCGTCCATTGAAATCTAGATTATTCAAACAAATTTGCCAAGATATGGATGCAGCCCACTACACGTTGCTTCTACACACCGAGGTAAGGTGGCTCTCAAGAGGACGTATTTTGTCACGTGTATATGAACTGAAGGAAGAGCTATTGATATTCCTCACTTTGGAGACATCCGAGTTTGTTGATCTATTCAGCGACGATGCATGGTGCACAAAATTGGCCTATCTGACAGATTTATTTGAACATCTTAACAAATTAAATGCAAGTATGCAGGGACGAAATGAGAATATTTTAACGTCTTCAGATAAAATAAAAGGTTTCACAGAAAAATTAACTCTATGGAAAAATCATATTCACCAGGGTACTCTGTCCATGTTCCCGCACACAGCGTCCAGAAATGTAGATTCTACAATGAGATCTATGATAAGTGATTCATTAGAATTTTTGGAAAAAAAAAATGCAAATACTTTCCCAATACCGAGGTAAAGGATTTTGACTGGGTAAGAGACCCCTTCAATATTTCACTCAGCAGCTTGGTTGGTTTTGGATTGGGAGAGAAAGAACAGTTTTGTGAGTTAAAGAATGACCGCACTTTGCTATTAAAACTACAGGAACTGAATGTAAACAAGTTCTGGTTCTATATTTCATCGTAGTATCCAGAACTAAGTAAAAAAGAGCTCACTGCCCTTTTGCCATTTTCGACTTCATACCTCTGCGAACACGGATTTTTCAGCGTTGACGAATATAAAAAGTAAAAAATGTGAACGTCTTCTATCTGTCGAAGAAGAGCTTTCAGTGTGTTTGTCAACAATTCACCCAAGATTAAAAAACCTTTGCTCCGTGCGCCAGGCTCAAATATCACATTAATTAATAGATATTATTTCTTACCTTAATAGGCTTAATGGGTATACTGTACGGAACCCTCCACGCGCCAGTCCGACTCGCACTTGGCTATTTTTTACTGGTGTGCCGCGAAACTTTGAAGAAACGAAAAGTGTGCCGTTAAAACCAAAAGGTTGAAAACGCCTGCCCTAGAGGGTAGAAAGCAACTTAATGTTAATCAAATAAATTCACAAAAGAAAATTATCCTGGGTGTCTTCTCGTCTCGCCATTACTGGTTGGTGAAGAGATGTGGTGTGGTCAAACGACAGCCAATCGGAGAACAGGTAACAACATAAGCAAGGCAGAAGTAAAATCGAACATATATTTCTTTACCAAACTTAAATATTACTTTACTCGTTGAGGCATTGGATGTTAACATAATGTAAACGCTATACAATGCATACAACTCAATAATATTTTATAACTGCTCCAGTAAGTAAGCATGGTCAATCTGATGCATACAAATTTAATGTTTTGTTTGTTTCCAGAGGAAATGGATCCTGAAAAAGAATAGGAGGAAAACATATCAGTGGACAGCAGCCAGAAAAATTCTGAAACACCAAGAACCACAGATGAAGAAGAGGACCCAAATCAAAATCATGGTGACACAGCAAGCCCTGAAGACCTAAATGCTTCTAGTTCAGTTGCTTCAAAACGGAATATGCATACTGCTCCTAGAAGTCTTAAGACAGAGAATCGGGTACCAATGATTTGTTAAACGTTATACGTTCACGAATTGAGTCTAAACTTGAGACATCTGACAGGTTTGACCACTTAAAAAAAAACTGGGCCATGAAACTAAGGAACCTAGATCCAACACAAAGAATTTTTATGGAAAAGTTGGTGAACTAGGTTTTCTATGAAGCTGAGCTGCGAAATCTTGAACACAGTTCTAGTCTAGTGGCAACTGTTTCCAGAGTACTTCCTGACCACATTCAGTCCAGACATAATTATTCGTTATTTGCAAATGGACAACCCTCTGAACTGCAGGATCCTTTCCAAACCAGTACATCCAGTTCAATCAGCCTGGGCAACATTTTGAAGCAGAAATTACCAATGACCCGATACTTTCTACCACAGAAAAAATTCTCAATTCAGGTAAATAATAGGAAAACCATAGATAAGGTGATAAAGTTGTATTTAAATGTGCCATTAACTAAAATTGCCATTTTTATATGTTAATGGAGACGTATATTCTTTGGTTAACGTAAATTTCATACAATACTTAAAAACTTCACATTATTACGCAAACTGTACTAAGTGTTTACATCTCTAAATAAAGGTTATCTATTAACTATCCACCTTTATGGTTTTATTTCTACCATCCCTGTCATAACACAGACATTACTTTTATGGGCATTCAAACTACTGTAATGTGTTGTAGACATTAGCCAATGTTCTACATTATATACTGAAGCACAGCTTCAAAAGTTAACATTGTTTTTCCAAGACACGGCTCCTTCATTGTCGAAATAGGATACAAACTGTTGTCTCACAATTGCTGTTAGTGTGTCGGAGTCCCGCAAACATTTCTGGGCTTGGTGTCTCTCCTCCAGCAACACTGCCCTCTTCCAAGTCTTCTGCAGAGTTACCAAGGGGAATGTACGAACGGCCAAACCTTCTACGTAAACAGTTATGTAAAACACAGCATGCTATACTTCAATATTTTTNAGGGGAATGTACGAACGGCCAAACCTTCTACGTAAACAGTTATGTAAAACACAGCATGCTATACTTCAATATTTTTAACGTCCAAATTTAGAACTTTCTGGAATATTTGGAATCTAGCAGCGATGATCCCAAACACATTTGCAACTACTCTGCGGCATCGAGAAAGACGGTAATTGAAAATTCTCATCGCGTGATTAAGTTGCTTACGANGCAACTACTCTGCGGCATCGAGAAAGACGGTAATTGAAAATTCTCATCGCGTGATTAAGTTGCTTACGACTATAGGCTGTCACAAAATCTTGCCGTGAAGTGAAGGCTTCATCGCCTACAAAAACGAATGGTAACCTATGTCCTTTAACAAAACTTGGCTGGGGAATCTATTTTATCTTTTGCATTTCGGTGGAACACTGTGTTGTCGATAACACCACCATCTGATATTCGCCTCAGAGTCCACCATAATTAAATTCACATTTAGCATTTACGATATCTAGTAGCACTATGCTCTGGAAGTGTTTGTAGGCGGAACAATGTGAATGTATTAGCTCTCAATTGATCCCAGGCAATTTTGGAAATTCCATTTTTCTTCAAATTGCTTTCCAATTCGAAGCCATTCCTCTTCAGTTCTTGGAAACTGGAACAAACCATGACAAAGTTGCAGGTAAGTACACTACTTGGACTTCATAAATAACTTGCAAATACATATTGATGATTCTTGATGTAACGCACAAAATATGAAAATTTATCAATACGTTGAAACATTCCAAATATACAGTATGAACAATATCCCATACAAAGTAAGGACTTCTGTCAGGGTTTTTTATATTACAGATTTGAGTGTATATGTACTGTGAAAAATAACTTATTTACCGCCAATTTTAAAATATACATGTTTACATTTAGTGACGTCAAACATACCACACATTTATGTAGGCTTGCATTTAAAAGTTACATCAACGTTACAATTAAAACCTATGGTAAAAGACACTAGTATTATTCTGCAAGTAATATTTTTTTAGGGCGTTGAAAATAGCATCACAAGTTTCTGGCACATATCTTGGTAGACGTGGTTGTGAAATGGCTACACTGTACTGTAAATCAATGTACATACTAGGGCTGAGCCGATACCGGTACCGATATATCAAAACCGACCGATATCGTAACTATCGGAATTGTGCGCAATTCATGTTTAAATTGCCGATATTATAACTGATATTTTGCCCTGTGAATCTAAGATGATGCTGTTTTCAACTTGCCATAATTGGAGTGCTTTGCTCACTATTAGGTTTTATTAAAATAATCACTATTTTTAAATTGGTTTTTACTAAAGTACCCAACTGGCTGTGTTTATTTCCAAAGCAAAATTAGGCACGTTTTGCATGATTGTTTACGAAACACGTATACAACTAACCAATAGTAGCCACCATTTGCGTTTACTGAATTTTATCTATGGAGGCAAGCTTGCAGCATGAACAAAACTTAACATTTAATCAGCCTAACACATATATAATATTAACAATAATTAATATTTACGATTACCTCCAAAAATATTTTGTCTTAATTGTTTCACNTTCGTCTTAATAGTTTCACGACAAACCGCAAACACGGTAACACATTAAAAAAAAATTACGTAATCTTGTAATGTCTGTTACATGCTGCACATTACTGCCGCCTAGCGATGCCATTCCGACAGTTTGCCTATTTTTTGTTTGTTTTGTTGGTNGTTTACTGAATTTTATCTATGGAGGCAAGCTTGCAGCATGAACAAAACTTAACATTTAATCAGCCTAACACATATAGAATATTAACAATAATTAATATTTACGATTACCTCCAGAAATGTTTCGTCTTAATAGTTTCACGACAAACCGCAATCACGGCAACACATAAAAAAAAAATTACGTAATCTTGTAATGTCGGTTACATGCTGCACATTACTGCCGCCTAGCGATGCCATTCCGACAGTTTGCCTATTTTTTGTTTGTTTTGTTGGTTTGATTGCTGTTGCTGTAGTAACATGACGGTGTTAGGTTAGGGTACGAACGTGGTGAAATTATTTACGTGTGCCAGCAATAAACAAATGATATGGCTGGAAGAAAAAGTGATTTGTGGAATTTCTTTGTACCGTAAGCAACACGCAAGAATGCAAAACTGTTTACAATATTTGCAAATGTTTGGTTTCGAGAAGTGGTACATCATCAAGGTCCTATAGTACAACAAACTTAAAAAGGCACATTGAATGTACGCACCATTTGAAGTGTTATGTTTTTTTAAGAGTTTCGTTGCTTAATGACATGCTTTTGGAGGTTATTTTTGTCTTATAAATATGCTTAAGCTTAATATGTGGTACCTAGATTTATATTTATCGTAATAGTTAGGCCTATCACTGAAACAATAAAAACGAAGACAATTAGAATTTTATTTAGGTAAATGTTTAAAAATTAAGTTTTTATTTTTTGAAACTTGCAATAATGTTATTTTTCCTTGTCAAGGGAGTATCATTATTGGTATCGGCAATATCGGTAAAGGCTCAAAAACCATATCGGCTCACATGTAGTACATACGGCCAGCAGCTAAAATCCTCAGTGTTGCTGAAAGTTATTCTAATGTGTGTCCTGTTTTGTTAGTGTCGGGTAACCAAGGAAACTTCTTGAAACAATCACAATAAAAAACCAGAAGCATTTTCAAATGTGAGAACCTTTCCTGCCTTTCAAGCCATTTCTTCATCCACCATTTGTGTTCCTTTGTTTCTTTTTCCTCTTGGGATTTCTTATTTTCACTACATACCGTATTCACCCGAATATAAGACAACCCCCTACATTTGCCCTCTGCTAATGAGAAAAATTCAATTTTGCCACAAATACTTATTGCCAGGCTATTATGATACAAAAACTAAAGTCAAATAT
This sequence comes from Clitarchus hookeri, assembly GCA_002778355.1. Lineage (NCBI taxonomy): Eukaryota > Metazoa > Arthropoda > Insecta > Phasmatodea > Phasmatidae > Clitarchus > Clitarchus hookeri. Next base: position 46,861 of record NQII01009302.1, on the reverse strand, counting down.
CCCATGAAAATAATTTTTAATATAAGTAAAATAGGTAAAAGCTTACCAGTCATAAAACCTTATGTGCAAGAAAGAGAGAAGAATGCAGTATTAAAAAAATCTGTTCTGTGTAAATTATATATCACTTGAATCAGACTCGCCAGTAGAATGATTCTCGCCAACATTTGCTTCGGTAATAGAAAAATGCCTGACTGCAGCACAATTGTTATGCCTTCACTCGCCGGAAGGGATGTAAGCAATGGAGTCTTCGTCTGGTCAACTTTTTCCGCAGTAGCTGGCTGCCGAGATTTGATAACCAACAGCAGGCTTCGGGCCCTGGAAAGCATGGAATCGTTTCTGTGCCTTGACAAAGGAAAAATTGCCAGTGGGCCGGATTCGCTAAAGGGGCTGCTCCTCATGGTAAACCGGGCACTCCTTCGACCAGACGGAGTGTCCTTTACTGCAGTTGACACACCCAAGAGGTATCAGGATGCGGTGAGTCAGCACACTTCAAGTCAAGATGGTGGATTCTGAAATTTTGCAGAGGAATGGCCACACTGTTGACAGTTGTGACAACGTAGATGAGCAGGAATAAACTGCTTAAGACACACATTCATGTATCCAACTTTGATAACTGAGGGGAGGTCATGGACACCAGAAATCAAGATGAGGGTAGCTGTAGGCGATTTGACACCATCAGTTGTCTTCAGCACATGGCGGACATCAATGCAATACTGAGTTTCCAGTTCACGTAAGACCTCGCTTCCCGGGATTTCAATCAGCTCGAGACACCAGATGATACACTTGCAGGAGTTGAGTGACACATGGGACTTGACCTACACAGGGAACTTTGCATTTGCCCAACTGCAAGTCTTCGTCGCCAAGAACCCCAGCAACTGGGCAGCATTTGACGTCTCGACCAGAAACTCGTGCCTTTCATTGATTTTCTTAGTCGGAAACAGGACCACCAGCTGCTCCATCAATAACATTTTGTTACTCAAAAGGCAACACCTTTTCGAAAGAGTGCTCTTTGAAACCTCAGATAACCATAAAAACCATGGTGTAGGTAACATAACAGCAGTAGACTGACTCACTAGTGTCACAATCTTAATCAGTACCAGTACCATAGCAGTGCCATTTCAAGTGGCTATTGGGGTGCCACCCTTTTGTGGAGTGCTTTTAGAAGCCATGGTCGAGGTCCCTCATACTAGAACTCTGTCTCAGCCTGATGTTTGAGGGGGTTGGGGGAAGACGAAAAGAAGTCAGCAGTTAAAATATCTCACCGGCTGTGCCATTGGGAGGGGGACAAACTTCCCACAGACCTATGCAGTACTTAAGAACAGCTACCCTACGCTGCTATTCACCACAAATTACTGCCCTNGGAGGGGGACAAACTTCCCACAGACCTATGCAGTACTTAAGAACAGCTACCCTACGCTGCTATTCACCACAAATTACTGCCCTAGGGTACACCAGGATAAACCAGGGGCAAAATCGTACATCCTGAGCGAGGCCAGTTTTAGTCCCCTACCTGGGAAATCAGTCCCAGCTCCCCAATATAGAGGACACCCTTTAGTGCCATTTCTGTTGATTACACCAGCCTCATTTGTATAGCACGTCTTTCTGGCGGGTTTAGACACACAGACTAGTCTGCCATGACATCACCTTCTAGCAATGTGTGCTATGTGGGTGTATATGTACGTGGATACGACTCCGCACCTAGACTTGCCAGTGAGAAGGGTTCACTAGACCATCACTAACAAAGGCACCACGTATGGTCACACAATTTGGAGGCAGCACTTATTGGTGAGGACAGACCCTCATTAGGAAGACTGACAACGCCCTGGCCTGAGATGCTGTAGAGAGAGAAGATGCAATGGGATCTACTGAAGTGGATTGAAAAAGATGACAAAAGAGAAGAAGCATGAGATGCTGGTCAGGGCCTCAGATCCCGACCATGTACCTTCTATTTAAAGAGCCTCTAATCGACAATGCTAATGTCGGAACCTGGAAACTCCTATTAGAAGGATCTCCCATAACTACTGGCATAAAGCACGCCAACAAAGAGGTTATTCCAATTTTCATGACATCCAATAACGAATTCACAACTAAAACATTCTTAAACGGTATTTGAATTTCATAATTCCAGTTTCTGCTGGAATTTCAGGTGCACAAAGAGCAAGAAAAGGTCTGTTTACGAATCCGTGAGCCTGGTTTTGCTGCATGTAGTCGGCTGTATTGTTGACTAGTTGACCGTCGCTACCCAAGAAAGCCGTACCTGTGCAGCCAGGNTATTCCAATTTTCATGACATCCAATAACGAATTCACAACTAAAACATTCTTAAACGGTATTTGAATTTCATAATTCTAGTTTCTGCTGGAATTTCAGGTGCACAAAGAGCAAGAAAAGGTCTGTTTACGAATCCGTGAGCCTGGTTTTGCTGCATGTAGTCGGCTGTATTGTTGACTAGTTGACCGTCGCTACCCAAGAAAGCCGTACCTGTGCAGCCTGGTATTGCTGCATGTAGTCGGCTGTATTGTTGACTAGTTGACCGTCGCTACCCAAGAAAGCCGTACCTGTGCAGCCTGGTATTACTGCATGTAGTCGGCTGTATTGTTGACTAGTTGACCGTCGCTACCCAAGAAAGCCGTACCTGTGCAGCCAGGAATGGTCCTGTGCCAAGCGCCGTCTCTGTTGAAGTCAACAGCGTAACCATGCCTTTGGTTTCGAGGAACAGGGACGTGGTAATGTTTAGTATGACCAACTGCAAGTTCTTCGTAGGTAATCAAATCTTGTTTGTCGTATGGAGCCATTATGTCTTGGTCCATGCGAAGAAACTGAAGTTTTACTTGTTTCTCTTGATAGATGATTTCTAACTTATGTCTGTCACCATGAGCAAGAATGAGGTTTTGAGAAGATTCAAAATCCCAAGTAGTAGTAGATGTTTGGCCTTGAGTAAGTAATCTTTGTCGTATGGGAACTTGGTTATGAATGTTGATTTTAAAATTTAACATTCTAATTGAGGTACAGTAGGCCATGACATTGAAGAAATTGGAAGGGAAATCTTTGAAGAATGAAATGTTTGGAGTTAAGTTTGCTTTTCCTGTCCAGAACAACAAATTTCTGTAAGGGAGAAGAATGGGTTTTTGATCAGTGGAAAAGTCTGCGTCAAACCAGTACGACAGAGGAAAAGATCCATGAATAGTAAATTGGGATGTGGAGAAATAGTTTGAGGGAATGATCTGTGAAATGGAATAGCCATAACCGTCCTGAGGTCCCTCCCCAGTCTGTCCCATTCCACTCGGCATGCCCGCACCTGCTTCGGATGAAACTCGTTTTGATGAAATGATGTCTCGTTTGAAGAGCCGCCAGCAGATGGCACATGTTGGTCGTCCGACATCCTGGGACGTTTTGGCATTCTGTAATCAAAGATTATCCTCTATGTCTGAACACTTATCAAGAGAAGCAGAAGTACTTCAGAAATATTTGGATGAGAGGAAAAATGTAAACCGCTGGCAATATCTAGGTCAGACCATTTACATTCACTTTTCAGAGCGATTGAGGACACTGTTCAAACTTTTCCTTTTGTTATGCAAGTGCAAGTTAAGTTCAAAATATCATCTATAGTTTCACAGTACAAATTTAAACACTTGACAGATTCTGATTCACGCAACACTTATGAATATATGGCCCCATCACATTACCCACATTTTGAACATACCCAGTGTTCACTGAAGATGATGCCACTCTCTCCCGGTTCTATGCAAAGCCACTACGAACAGATGCATGTTCAGTCAGAACACTACATGTACTGCAAACGTCAAGTCACATCTGCCTGACAGAAAATTTAAAAACGTGAAAAATGTGAGACATTTATCAATAAGGGTTATTACTTTCATGCTTTTCTAAACTTTGCTTCTTTGTTAAGGTTTAAATGAATAATAAAACAAGAATAAAATGATTTGCAATGCAGCATTCTATGTTATTGTCGAGGTAATGATGGAGGGTATGTGTGAAATTGGCACAATGCGAGGTTCCCAATCAAGAACCACTTGTCAGAACTAGGTAATTCAAAGGGTTCTGTTCTAAAAAGATTCTACAAAGTGGAGACAAGACTATCCAAGCAATTAGGGTTAAGAGCGCATTAATCATATTTATGACAGAATACAAGTCATTGCAGCATATGGAGGTTGTTCCAGAAGTATTCATAAATTATATTCAACCACAATACTACCTTCCCCAACATCCAGATCTTAAGGAAAACAGAACCTCAACTAAGTTGTGAGTGATGAATACTTATTTGTGCAAGATCCAGAGTAGCTCCTTTGAAACAAGTGTATTTGGCAAGATTGGAACTGGCAGCAAGGGTACGAGTACCACTTTGTTAGGAAACCACTCTCATTTACTAGTGGATTGGCTCAACAATTGTACTAGCCTGGCTGGCTGCACCTCAGCTAATTGGAAAATATTTGTAGCTAACAGAGTATCAAAAATTCACTGCAGCACCAAGAGGGCGATTGTCACCATGTGGAATCAGGTGACAACCCAGCAGATGTGCTGGCCAGGGGCATGACACCAGAGAAGCTGATTACATCACATCTATGGCGGAAGGGACCAAAATGTGCAGCAGCAGCTGAACTTAACCAATAACAACTGTGTCTAGAGGAAAACCATTGTTGTGGTCATACACAGTTCACAATATTAACTAGTTTTTCATCATTGAGGAGGCTCATCCGAGTAATGGCTTACTGTGTTCAGTTCATCAAGGTAGTTAGAAGAGACACGGAAACTCCACACGAGTTGAGACCGACTGTGGTAGAGTTAGGTAGGTTGACGCATGACGCGTCCAGCCGAAGAACAGAGCGACGATTTCACAACCTGCCAGAACGTGCGTCAAATGCTCATACCGACGTTACCCGAATAGTTCCTTCCAATGACGCACGTGCTAGGTGACGGAGGGAGGCGCTCGTCAGTGCGTGAGGCTTGCATCACCTGATCGACGCACGCCGAANAGGTGACGGAGGGAGGCGCTCGTCAGTGCGTGAGGCTTGCATCATCTGATCGACGCACGCCGAAGTTTGACGTAAATCTGGTTGCCAGTGACATAGGGAATTCCTCGAGGGGACGGGGATATAGTACAGCAGGGAAGTGGAGAAGTCAGTCAATCCGGAGGACTCGAGAGACACGGGGGTCGCGCCAGACATCGCGGGACGGGCACCGAAGTCGCCGAGAGACGCTTCAACACAACTTTGCAGAACGAGAACAAACCAGCATACAGTGGCAGCTCAGTTAAGTAACCACGCCTCCAAATCCGACCACTTTCCCTGACGTTTATTAACTAAAACTCTGACCTGTAGGCCTCCGACGGGTAAGGGAAGGGGGAAGGAAGCGGAACCCAAGAGTGCAGTGTACCATACCATTATGACTGACATAATGATGCAATAAAATAACTGTTTAGCTAACTGAATCAAAAGTCGAAGTGTTTATTAGCCGCCTGATTTCACCCCTGAGCATGTGCCAGTTCGTTTCGCAATAAGGTTGACCAAGCGATCTAGCGCTCCATCATCCTGTAGATCACATACAGAGTAGAGAGCAGACGGTGATATGTCAAGGTTAACAACAATGGTGCTCAAGTTGACACAAACTGAAGAGCTATCATGAACAATCAAGAAATACCAAATTTGGACAAATAAGAGTAGGTGCATTTGCAAAACTCACCAATCATGGAAGATCAAGAGGTTTGCCCAGCAAGCCTCACGGGTCAATGCTCATTGAACAAGAACAGCACACCAAGCTTCTGCATACAGGGCCACAGGCATTATTACGTTCTATCTGACAAAATTACGGAGTATTTTTGTTTTAAGGTGAAGCTAAGAGCAGTCACTCAACTGATTTGAGAACTTTTAGACGGATGTGTTATGCCACTAAGACCATTTCTTTATACTGAAATAGACTAACGTGGTCCAGTACAAATCTGTCCAAACAGAAAGGGGTCTCAACTAGAGATGGGAAAATCAATTCCCCAATGTATCGATACCCACCGATTCTACATAAATAATAAATAATCGAGAATTGGGAATAATTCTCAATTCTCGCATTCAGCGACAAAAAAAACATGTTGACAACATAACATTGCAAAGAAATTTAAAAAATAGCTGCATCACTGACGTAATTTGGTTGTGAAAATTAAATTATTTTAATTTTATGATTGCTTAATAATATGATACAATTAACTAGGGGTGTGCAGATATTCAAAAAGTTGTGAATAGTAAATGGCGATTTATTTACATTCAAACTTTGAATACCTAATGCGAAAATTGTAAATAAATTTAACTCCCATTTCAAGTGATCATTTGCTTGACTTTTTATGCCTACTCATTTGAACTTTTAATCCATAGTTATCAGAGCTGGACTGTTCCTGATCATGCTAACTAGTCGTTTTTACGAATGTTTGCAATTTCATGTGGCAGTTGTTTACATTAGTATGTTATTAAATAACTCAAATGTAGAATCGTGATAAAAACAGAGTTACAAATAAAACCATTACACATGCATTTATTTTTACTGTAGCAGTTATGGAAATAGGGCATATTTCTTTTCTCTCATAGTTTGCAAGCAAAGAAATAGGCAAGTAAAGGTTATGTATTTGTGGTTGTGCACTACAAAAACAAAAATGTCTTTGTATTGCTTTTCTTCACATATCACACAGCCCCCTGTATGATGAACACGTTGATTTTTTTTTTGGTAATTCCAGGGAAATTATAGCATTTCTGCAAACACATTCAAAAGTTTACGATTTTGGTACAATGATGGCAGCATCAGACAGCGACAAGGTACAGTTATAAACAATCCAACATGGCATCATGTCGAGCTGTGGTGGAAAGTGAACTAGCAGCACTAGTGGTATCGCAAGCCGCTTGTAAGCGTTCGCAACTAAACGTTTGCATTTACATAGAGTTTCATCTGCTTCAACTTACGATAAACACATTATGTTACCATTTCAGGACCGCGGTTGCAATAAATTGCAAACACGTGCAAAAAGTTTTGGGCGAGTTTTAATTTTAGTTCACGTAAGTGGCGATACAAACATGTCAAGCGAAGTGTGGAAGCATTTTTTATTCACCCGGCAAATTCTGCTTACGCTATTTGTCAAGTATGTGCAGTTAAAATTTTTCGTGGCGGCAAGTCAAACAACTTCCAATATGAAGAAACATCTCGAGAAGCACAATGCATATTTACAAGAAGAAAAAAATGAAATGTTACGTCGGCCGAAAGTGATCCACATGTAGTTACTACGGCTGAAACATTAAGTTCAGATTCCTATTTCAGTTAGTGTATAGCAACTTCGTCTTCAGTTCTGCCTGTACCCGACACCAGTAGCAACTCGGAATTTCAGAGCAATATCAGGGAACTAAAACCACTCATAACCCCCAAGCCATTAAAAACCCAAGTTCAGCCTACACTGAAAATGTTGATTGCCAACTTTTCCCATTTGAGCCTGGCTTCCTCGTGCCAAATCAACTACTCAACACATTGGGCGAATTATTTGTGTGGACAGTCAATCATTTAGTTTGGTTGACGATAGAGGATTCAATGACCTCTTGAAATTCTTGGAAGCAAAGTATGTTATACCTTGTCAAAAACATTTTTCTGATTAAGTGGTGCCAGGCATGTACAAAGAGAACAAGGAAAGTGTTAAACAGAAGCTGAAAGAGAGGTAGAACACGTAAGTATCGCTACAGACGTGGATGAACAATGACGACTATTTAAGTCTTACCCTTCATTGGACAGTGATTTTGTTTCGCAACACTACTGCTTAGAAGTTATCCCATTTCCAGAAATATCAATATTTGCAATTTCATCACACAGATATAGGATGAATGGGACCTACACAGGAAAGTTGTTGCAATTGTTACGGACAACAGGAACATTACACGTGGCCTGGAAAAGTCCGACTATAAGCATCTAGAATGTCTGGCACATACCTTCCAACTTGTGGTACAAGATGGGTTGTTGAATAACAAGAGCATCATCAATCCAACTGTCGGCACATAGTTGGCCATTTCAAGCATTCCAGTCGAGCTTGTAAGGAACTTCAGGAAGCTCAACAATAAGTGTCATAAATTAATACAGGACAAGCCAACTAGATGGATCTCTGCATTGCACATGGAACGTCTTTTTGAACAGAAGCAGTCTGTCACACCAGCGGCAACCAATCATTGTTTGCCTGTTGAACTGTCTTCAGCAGACTAGAATCTGCTNATTGCACATGGAACGTCTTTTTGAACAGAAGCAGTCTGTCACACCAGCGGCAACCAATCATTGTTTGCCTGTTGAACTGTCTTCAGCAGACTGGAATCTGCTGGAACATGTCCAATCAGACCACACTGGTTGTTAGCTCTCAGACTGTTACAGCCTCCGAGGTGATTGTAGATTAACCAGTGCTCTCGTGGGGCAATAAATCCGACTGGGTCTCGACTCCTAGTCCCGCTTCCGGTAGAGGGAGGGGGACTGAGGGCCCATGTAGGGTACAAGTTTAGCTCGAGTTAGCAGTGATTTTTCAACAGTGATTTTCAAGAACAGTGACTTTGAAACAGTGATTTTCTAAAAAAAACTCCCCATCAACACACATTATTTTCGGCAACAAAATAGTAATTTTCGAGTAACATTTACCAACAATTTACAATTAACACACATTAATCTCTTCAAGTCAACATAAAAACTTCAACAACTGTTTAGGGCCAAAAATATTAATTTCTCCCCCCGATCCCAACATGGATCAGGGCGAGCTTTCCAAGCAGCAACAAACAGGGATTCCCAGAAAATCCTCGCTACTCCAAACAACCAAAACAATGAAAAACGCAAAATTGAACCAGGCAACTGCAGAAAAAACTTCAACGAAACCAACACCAAAACCAATCAGCACAGCAACAAACTCTGTTTCGAAAACACCTGCGGCCACACAAAGCAACAGTGTGAACTCATCTCAAGAACATCTCAATCACCCAAACCAAGCATCGCAACCATCACCACCACCAGCTCGCAAATCAAAATCAGTCATACCCAAAACTCAACCAGACACACAAATTGAAAACATGGAAGATCTCCACTCAGTAAACATCTTCAATTCGCTGAACCAAGATCAAGAAACATACACACCATGCACCTCAGATCAGGAAGACATCATCGTAGACGATGTCCCCAACGATGAAGATTTCACAACAGTCTCATACAACCGCAGAAGGCCACGCAGCACTGACTCAGACTTCTCCTTCAGTTCCATCAACTCACCAAAAAACAAAAAAGCGTACCACACACTGGCCAACTCAACTGAAAACGTCAAAAACCTCAAAACACCACCAACAAAAAAACAGCAAACTCCACAAACCAGAACACAAAGGATACCATCCATTTATTGTCGTGGCCCACTGGGAGGAAACCCAGCACTCGCTCTCACCAGATTACAACAGAAAATCGGCCCCTTCGCAATATTACAACAGGGCAGCCGTATCCGATTTGACCCGCAATCACAAAAAACTCACAAACTCCTGCTGGAATTCTTAATAGAGAAAAAAATGGAACCACACACATTTAACGCACCAGGGCAACAACCACAAGTGAGAATTATACTCAAAAACATACCAAAAGACACACATGCAGAGAAAACCTTGTAGCACAAGGGTTCACAAACCCCATAGTCAAAATCCTGGGTGACCCAAATATCGAGCGCAGCCCCTTCTACTCCCCGCCAGTTCTGATCATCGTGCCAGAGAGGAGCGAAGAGGCCAAACTCATGAACACTAAACAGGTACTTCATTATATCATAAAAACTGATCATTACACTCAGATGTCCCCCAAAAGATGCAAAACATGCCAATGTTACGGCCACATGGCGACCAACTGTTACCGCAGCCCCAAGTGCCCGCGATGTTCCCAAAACCATGCAATAACCGAATGTCCACTGACACCAGAACACACCAAAATCTGCCCAAACTGCGGTGGAGACCACGTGGCTGGCTCAAAACAGTGCCAAAAGCAACTAGAAAAAGAAGAACAAATGCAAACCAGCCAATCATTACAACCACCACCACTTCTTCAAACTCCAGCACCCCCAGCTCTGACCACCAGAAACTTTCCCCCACCAATCTCCAGAACAACCACAACAGCCACCACAAAGCCATCCACTTCTCACCAATCTCAACCTGAAACCCGAACTGAAACACCTCAGCAACCCAGAGCTCCGCTACTCAACACTCCTCAACCTGCCACCACACTCGGAACACAGACAATCCAGCCCAACCCNAGCAACCCAGAGCTCCGCTACTCAACACTCCTCAACCTGCCACCACACTCGGAACACAGACAATCCAGCCCAACCCTCAACACAGGCAAACGCAACAAACTAACCAACACACCAGAACAAACCCAGCTCATGAAACACCCGTCAATGAACTAATGCAATCTATACAAGACATTACCCAAGATTTTCCTGGTAGCTCTTCGCCCATATCTTCCCCTCATTAGACAAGCCAACACCAAAATACAGTATGCCTCCACACCAGAGGCAAGATTTGAAATTATCTTCTCAGCAATGTGTNTAGACAAGCCAACACCAAAATACAGTATGCCTCCACACCAGAGGCAAGATTTGAAATTATCTTCTCAGCAATGTGTGAGCTCAGCAATGTGTAACAAGCTGAGCTTACTCGCATGGAATGCCCGCTCAGCGTCCATCAAACATGAAGAACTAATACACCTCATCAGCACACACAATCCAGACATTATAGCCCTCACTAAAACCTGGTTCACCCCCAACACTCCATTTCACATCAAAGGTTTCAGAACAGAAAGAAAAGACAGAATACACACCACAGGAGGAGTGGCACACCTCATCAGAAACAAAATTAACTACAACATCAGACCCCNCACACTTCATCAGAAACAAAATTAACTACAACATCAGACCCTAACAGATGTGTGACACCACTGAAGTGATAGCCATCCGCATCCATGACAACTCTGGACCACTCACTGTAGCGGCAGTATACATACAGACACACACATCATACTAATGGGAGATTTTAACTCTGCACACACTTCCTGGAACAACCCCACAAACAATAGCCATGGCAGCCAACTTCATAGATATCTCTCCAACAAACCGCTCACGCTTCAAGCACCAACTTCCTACACTTACTACTCCCAACGGTATGATCACTACTCCACCATTGATTTCTTCATCACCTCACCTGACATCAAAATTAATAACATACAGGTCTCTTACACAGGCACATCAGACCACTATCCTGTTACAGGGAATATTGACCTCACCCCCATATCACCTCAACAACAAAAATACAACTTTAGAAAAGCAAACTGGAACCACTTTCAGGAAATCATCAACAGCAACATTGAACAAAACTTCTCCATAAACAATCCGCAAGACCTGGAACATCACACATCAAACCTAATACACATCATCAAAACTGCAGCAGACATGGCCATTCCAACCACTACACCTTCTGACACATTACCCACACTGCNGGCACATCAGACCACTATCCTGTTACAGGGAATATTGACCTCACCCCCATATCACCTCAACAACAAAAATACAACTGGAACCACTTTCAGGAAATTATCAACAGCAACATTGAACAAAACTTCTCCATAAACAATCCGCAAGACCTGGAACATCACACATCAAACATAATACACATCATCAAAACTGCAGCAGACATGGCCATTCCAACCACTACACCTTCTGACACATTACCCACACTGCCACCAAAAATACGAGCCATACAGAAACTCAGAAATAAATTCCGAAGAACATGGCAACACTCACGCAAACCATACAACTGGTGGGCCTACACTCATCTCCGCGACATCAGCAAAAAACTCTACAAACAATGGATCCAGAAGGAAACAACTAGGAACTCACAGCACTCACCACAAAAAATGGATCTGTCTGGCAATTCCTACGCTCTCAAAAACCCAAACCACCATTCATGCCCCCACTCAAAGAAGGCACAATCACACACGAAGACACCCAGTTTAAAACAGAAATACTCGCAAAATATTTTGAATCCACATATAAACAGCCCATATTACCACAAGCACTCTCACCACCACCCAGTGATTCAGAAGAAGTCACAGACTCAACGCCATCAGTCACGCTTCCCCCAAGAGATGCACACCCGGACACCAAACTAGTCACACCAAGTCACATACATACTCACAAAAACTCTCAAAACCTCTTCTGCTCCTGGGGAAGACAACATACCAAATGCAGTACTCATTCACCTTCCCCAGAAAGCAATAATGTACCTCACAAAAATCTTCAACAGTATTATCATCACATCACACTTCCCAGCCTGCTGGAAAAATGCCATCATCGTACCTATCCACAAACCAGGGAAATCGCCACACAACCCTTCTTCATACAAACCCATAGCACTTCTGCCAATACTTTCCAAAATTCTACAAAAAATCATCCTTCAAAGAATACTCACAACAATAGAATCAGAACAACTTCTCCCTCACTCCCAATTCGGCTTTCGAAAATCACACTCCACCAGACACGCAATAGCCAGAGTCACTCACACAATATTATCAGCGATAAACTAACGCAGAGCAGCAGCAATTCTCCTAGACCTCACACGAGCCTTTGACTCAGTACATCACGGCCACCTCATCACAAATCTGACAGCAACAGGAATTTCTAGACACCTCATCAGCGTTATACACTCATTCCTATCCGATAGAACCTTCCAGGTAAAAGTACAAAATCACTTTTCCAGCAGCCACTCAGCAGAAACAGGAGTCCCACAAGGAGTCATCTTAGGCCCGATTATCTTTGCCCTATACATCAGACTATTACCAGTTCCACGAGACACCGAAATCACCTTATACGCCGATGACACCATCATACAGGCCTCAAGACAAAAACACACCTGCTTTAACAAGAAAACTCCAGGAGGCCTTCCAGACAATTATTAAGTTCTTCCAACACTTCAGGCATTTCTCTAAACCTAGATAAAACCAAAACTATACACTTCTCACGCCTACCAGCAGACATTCCTCCTCCACCACTTATTCTCAACACCGAACTCATCAACTGGTCAGACAAACTAAAATACTTGGGCATCACACTAGACCCAAAACTAAATTTCCAACAACACATCCGTGAAACCGCAGGCAAAGCAAGAGGAGCCATATACAAACTACACCATATACTCTCACCTGCCTCCGGAATAGAACAGAAAACCAGAATCACAGTCCTCAATGCTTTCATCCTACCACTTCTCACCTACACAGCACCCGTCTGGACCACAGCTTCACCAGTAACTAACCATCCTCTCTACACAACATATTAAGCAGGTCTCCGAAAAATAACCGAAAGTCACTCACGAACACACTGAAGAACCATGCTACTGCAAACATCCACAACAAGTCTAGTCGTCCACTTACAAAGCATAATCAAAACCTTCAAGGAAAAAATCTCAGAACACCAGAACCCATTAATAAGAAACCTAACAAACCACATAGCGGGACTCAAGCCACCATTCTTATCCACAGACCACCTTCGAGAACAGAGACATGAACACCTCTTTTACATCAGCGAGGAAGATGAACAACACGAAGCCGAAGGCCTCCTTGACAACAGTAACTCTACACACAACGAAACCAGAACTAGCACCCAAGACTCCACCACAGAATCAGAAGACTCTTCAACATCAACAACTACAACAACAAAATAAATCAACAGAAGGTTTTTTACCGGGGGTACTCCCCTTTTTCCTTCTAACAACATTTAAACAAATCATGACCCTTCAACAACAAGAACTCCGAATTCAACAAGAAAATTAAGAACTAAGAAATAAATAAATGTTACCTTACCAACTAAGTAATTATAAACACTTTAGAATATTATTAACACTAGTAGAATCAGGCCTTCCATTAAATTTAAAAGTAAATTTCAATTAAAAACTGGCATTTCAACAAAGCACACATAGAACTAATTTTAAGGCCAGTATGCATTATGCTTGGAATGGAAAAAAAAAAAAAAAAGGACATGTTTTCAGCAATAAGTCCTCTCTGACAGCAACAAAGAACTTTGTGATACAAGAAGCTACTTAGCATAACTGTTCAGGTACAATGAATGTAAAGGTAAGTTAGATCCACCTTTTTTTATTTCTATAGAACTAGAACAGTTTATGTTAACTAGCTCCAGGCCATCCATTTCTTCATCGAACCGAGACCTTTTAATGATAATAGTTTTTATTGTTTAGTGATGAAAGCTGTAGACAGCAGTGAAGTTTTAATAAAACACGAAAGTTAGCCTACTCCGAGGAACATACGGCATTTGATAAAATATGTTGCATGGTATTTCTGTGGCAGGTTAAACATAACAGATGGAATATCCTCTTTATAGTAGTTTGCAACACTCACTGTATCTTTCATAAAAATTAGTTGTCATTGGCGGTATTTATGTAACTGTATTACTGAGTTTTGCTGTTCTGCAATGGGATCATGTTTCCATCATGCTCCAGCACATATTTAACAAATATGGTCAAATTTCAAGGTTATAACTTTTCCATATTTTTTAAAAGAAAAAACAATCTTGAAAATGGTGCTTTTGGATGAGTTTTTCCTTAATTTAATGTGGACAAGTAATTAATTGGCAGTGTTCACTTCAGTTTGCTCATTCATACGTGCCTGCCTTATTAAGGGCTAGTAGAAACCCATTGTGCAATATAATCAGAATTCTTTTGTAAATATACATTAGCTGTGCAAGATCTGAAAGTGTTTTCATTTTAATTTTTCCATATTGCCAAACAATTCTATGAACTTCATAACCCTACCGCAATTCTTAAATTGTAAGCTGAATAAGTTGTGGCTGCTCATGATAAAGGAGAAAAAAATAACACAATTATAGTGATATTTTCCCTTATATTATGGAAATACACAACATGCCAGACACATATCCGCACAAACTCCTGATCGACTTCCCAGGGTACCGCCCCGTGAGTGAAAGAAGACGGACAACATTCGGCACCAGCAACAAACCAACAAATTGCTAACCAAAATGTACATAGTTTAAAACCAAATGTATGTGTTTATTAGTGTAAAAACTGTGTTATTCTTAGTGTTAATCATTGTGAACATGCCATGTGCAGCTTAGTCGAAAGTGCCCCAGGGACACAATAGTTAAGGTGTACCCATACAAGCACAAGGACAAACCACCACGTACCTATATGTTTAAAGTGTAATCAATGTGTATAGAGTTTAATCACCATGTTTATTTATTTGTTAAAATGTAACCATTAGGGTTTTTGTTTCTTTTCTCTAACTTTGTAACTCAACAACGTTGTAATAACCCATGAAAATGGGTAAAGGATATGTAAATGTATACCTACCACAAGAGCCCAATGGGCTGGTATGGTAACTCTATATATACAGTTTTGTTATCCCCCAGCCACAATTGTTTCCGATAATCGATGCTCTACTGTAGTGGCATTTGCGCCCCTGTGGAATTGCAAATAAATGAGAGATCCTTACAAGAGCACAGGAACAATTGCTAAAAAAGCTCTGCTTTGCGGCAAGACAAGATTCAAGCTTTGAGGAAAAAAGGGCGCGCTATGCACAAGTAAGTACGGTAGTTCGAACGTTTTTTGCATTCTATGCTGAGCGGATTTAAATCGTGAGAGTAGCTTTATGTGTAACGGTTTTTGTAAACTTCAGTTATGTTTAAATTATTCAGTGTGCTACTAAAAGAAAAACAATTGACATTGCAACAAAGTTTAAAATCATGTGCGAGGACGGTAATGTTAGTAAAAGTGAAATTGGCAGAAAATATAACCTTCCACCATCAACACTTTTTACTATCTTGAAAAACAAGGAAAAGATCAAGAATGCTGATCTTCATTAGGGATTTTAAAACAGCATGTAGATTTAGAGTCAGCACTGTTCGAATGGTTCAGTCAGCAGCGCTCTGCATGCTTGCCAATCAGTGGGCCTATTATACTCAAAGACAAAAGCATCAGAATTGGCACTGCGAATGAACATTGACGACTTGAACTGTAGTGAGGGTCGGCTACATCGTTTCAAGCAAAGAAGAGGGATAGCACAGCATACTATATTGGGTGAGGCAGGAGCAGTTAATCAAGAATCTGTAAGCAACTGGAAGCCAGTTGCGGAACAATTCCTAGAACGATACCAACCCCACGATGTATATAAGGCAGACAAGTCTACCATTTTCTACAACTTTTTACCTGACAAAATGCCTTGCAGTTAAAGGTGATCGTTGTGTTGGTGGTAAAAGTAAAGAGTGTCTTACCATGCTTCTATGGGCTCACATGGACGGGTAGCGATAAGCTCAAGCCACATGTGATAGGAAAGTCTGATAAGCCGCGCACATTTTGTGGTGTACGCAACATTCTGTGTACGTATGACGCAAACNGAAACCGCAGGCAAAGCAAGAGGAGCCATATACAAATTACACCATATAATCTCACCTGCCAACGGAATCGAACTGAAAACCAGAATCACAGTCTTCAATGCTTTCATCCTACCACTTCTCACCTACACAGCACCCGTCTGGACCACAGCNCACAGTCTTCAATGCTTTCATCCTACCACTTCTCACCTACACAGCACCCGTCTGGACCACAGCTTCACCAGTAACTCACCATCCTCTCTACACAACATATTACGCAGGTCTCCAAAAAATAACCGAAAGTCACTCATGAACACACTGAAGAACCATGCTACAGCAAACATCCACAACAAGTCTAGTCGTCCACTTACAAAGCATAATCAAAACCTTCAAGGAAAAAATCTCAGAACACCAGAACCCATTAATAAGAAACCTAACAAACCACATAGCGGGACTCAAGCCACCATTCTTATCCACAGACCACCTTCGAGAACAGAGACATGAACACCTCTTTTACATCAGAGAGGAAGATGAACAACACGAAGCCGAAGGCCTCCTTGACAACAGTAACTCTACACACAACGAAACCAGAACTAGCACCCAAGACTCCACCACAGAATCAGAAGACTCTTCAACATCAACAACTACATCAACATCAACAAAATAAATCAACAGAAGGTTTTTTACCGGGGGTACTCCCCTTTTTCCTTCTAACAACATTTAAACAAATCATGACCCTTCAACAACAACAAGAACTCCGAATTCAACAAGAAAATTAAGAACTAAGAAATAAATAAATGTTACCTTACCAACTAAGTAATTATAAACACTTTAGAACATTATTAACACTAGTAGAATCAGGCCTTCCATTAAATTTAAAAGTAAATTCCAATTAAAAACTGGCATTTCAACAAAGCACACATAGAACTAATTTTAAGGCCAGTATGCATTATGCTTGGAATGGAAAAAAAAAAAAGGACATGTTTTCAGCAATAAGTACTCTCTGACAGTAACTAAGAACTTCTTGATACAAGAAGCTACTGAGCATAACTGTTCAGGTACAATGAATGTAAAGGTAAGTTAGATCCACCTTTTTTTATTTCTATAGAACTAGAACAGTTTATGTTAACTAGCTCCAGGCCATCCATTTCTTCATCGAACCGAGACCTTTTAATGATAATAGTTTTTATTGTTTAATGATGAAAGCTGTAGACAGCAGTGAAGTTTTAATAAAACACGAAAGTTAGCCTACTCCGAGGAACATACGGCATTTGATAAAATATGTTGCATGGTATTTCTGTGGCAGGTTAAACATAACAGATGGAATATCCTCTTTATAGTAGTTTGCAACACTCACTGTATCTTTCATAAAAATTAGTTGTCATTGGCGGTATTTATGTAACTGCATTATTGAGTTTTGCTGTTCTGCAATGGGATCATGTTTCCATCATGCTCCAGCACATATTTAACAAATATGGTCAAATTTCAAGGTTATAACTTTTCCATATTTTTTAAAAGAAAAAACAATCTTGAAAATGGTGCTTTTGGATGAGTTTTTCCTTAATTTAATGTGGACAAGTAATTAATTGACAGTGTTCACTTCAGTTTGCTCATTCATACGTGCCTGCCTTATTAAGGGCTAGTAGAAACCCATTGTGCAGTATAATCAGAATTCTTTTGTAAATATACATTAGCTGTGCAAGATCTGAAAGTGTTTTCATTTTAATTTTTCCATATTACCAAACAATCCTATGAACTTCATAACCCTACCGCAATTCTTAAATTGTAAGCTGAATAAGTTGTGGCTGCTCATGATAAAGGAGAAAAAAACAACACAATTATAGTGATATTTTCCCTTAGATTATGGAGATGTGTGTGTAGAAAATTACTACGTCACTATTCTAGACAATTTCTCCAAGTGTCATTAGCTATGTTAAGTGCCTATATGTAGCCTATACATACAGTGAGCAAAAAAAGTATTTGAACACGTAATATGTATGCGATATATTTATAAAGCTATTTATTCCACAAACCTTAATAATTGTATACAAATAATGTGTAAAAAACAATGTTAAAAAAGTAAGTAAAATTGGAATATTCATTACCGGACATTATATACAAATTAAAATGGTAAAATTGGAGGGCAAACAAGTATTCAACAGATAAAGCTATTAGAGGATTATGAGGTTTGTTTAGGTCCAATTCGTGAACGCATGGGGATTATTCCTTAGGAGTGCTCTTTGTCTACCTCAGTGTGTCACTTGTTAGTGTTCTGCTCACATGAGAGTGATGGCACCGAAAACAGTCATCACATTGTTTTTTTGAAACATGAAGACAAATCAGTACGTGAAATTGCACGAAGATTAAAACTAAATCTGTCTACAGTATTTTACGTGATAAAAAAAAAAGAAGAGACAGGATCAACAAACAACAAGCCACGCTCTGGGCGACCAAACATTCTCCAGACTCGACAAGTGAGGTTCCTATGTAGAGAAATCCAAAAGAACCCCTTCTGTACCAGCAGTTCATTGGCCCAAGACCTTGCGACATCTTCTGGTGTGACTGTTACCCCCTAAATGGTACAAAATTATTTACATGGGGCAGGGCTTAGGGGACAGGTACCACAGAAAAAGCCATTCATAAGTGAGGCCAATAGAAAAAAACCTCTGGAATTTGCAAACAATTATATCGACAAGCCTACTGAATTTTGGGAAAAGGTAATATTTAGTGATGGAAAAAGATGGGTTTGGAGAAAACAAAATAAATCCCTTGAAAAGAAGAGTTTGCGTGTGACTGTCAAGCATGGGGGTGGTAGTGTGATGGTTTGGGGCTGCGTGGCATCCTCAGGGGTTGGCAATTTGGCTTTTATTGAAGGAAATATGACTGCCAGGATGTACATAGAGATGTTGCGACGTCATCTTTATGAGAGTGCAGAAAAGTTAAATATCGGAGGGACATTTTATTTCCAGCAGGATAATGATCCCAAACACACGGCCCATATTACCCGTGAGTGGCTATTATATAACGCTCCACGAAGGGTTGTTACACCTCCCCAGTTAACGGATTTAAATCCAATAGAAAACCTATGGAGTATTTTGGATTCACAAGTCAGGAAAAGGAGGTTTCTTAACCATAATGAGTTGAAGGCTATCCTTCTCGAAGAATGCGAGAAAATATCCAGCGAAACCACCAAACACCTTGTCCAGTCAATGTCTAGAGGGCTACAGGCTGTTATTGAGGCAAATGGACTCCACACGAAATATTGAATGACGTTTTGTTAACGAAAAGGTAGTGATGATTATATGTTCAAATACATTTTTGTCTATTGAAATTGTTAATTTATTTATTTTTACAATGTTATGACTATATATAATTTTGTATTGATTAAAGAGCATCATTGTTCATTGTTTACATATATACATACATAAATGGTTCCAATTGTTTATAAACTGATGTCAGAAAATATATTTACTATGTGATTATTAGGTGTTCAAATACTTTTTTTGATCACTGTAAGTGGTAAGTGATTTAATTTTTGTGTTCAGCCTCAGCCCTCCACAGCAGCAGCAGAATTAAGTCAGGGAATGTGGGTGTACCATGGCAAAGTTATGAAAGATGCTAGCTCTGAATTGCAACACGCAAGTGCTACTGATGAAATAGAAACTTACCTGCAAGAGCCAGCATTGCAGCCTGATTTAAATGTGTTCCAATACTGGAGAGATAACAAGAAATATCCAAGACAGCTATTCCTCAACTGTAGCCACTTCCAGAAGAGTGCATCAGATGATTTGAAAGGTGGCCTATTGAGGGGGACAGGATGTTGGTGCCAAGGAAGTTACCAAGCAATGGTGCACAGACAGAAGTTAATCCATTCCTGGCAGTTGAGAGATGTGAAACCGGACACTAACAGGGTTGTCAGGCAGTGAGAGTTCAGACATGATTCCAAGCAGACATGTTGTATTACACTGTAGATTCCAGTCTTCAAATGCAGCAATAAACAGCTTAGTAAAAGCAATTGTTTTGTTTAATCAATATTTTTCTCTAGCCTCTTTTTCGTGGTATGCAGCTCCATCTGGCAACAGGACAATTGCCAAGCTCAAGGCTCTAAAGGCACTCATTTTAAACTAGTGTATTAACCTTGTATTTAGTAGAGCATGATAGTGCATTCAAAAATTATTGCTATGGTGAATTTGTCATTATAGCTCATACTCGCGGCAAGTTTCTACTTTAAATATAATTTTGGTGAATTGTATGCTTCCTACCTCAATATGTCATATTATATGCAATGGTCTTATAATGATATATCTCTGAGTAAAACTTCTGACAAGTATTTTTGTATCTCCGTGTTTGTAAAAATAAATCGAAACAATGATACATACATTTCAAGAGACATCTGTATTAGTCTGCAAATGTCAAGAGCCAGTACTTAAGGTGAGCAAAAGTTCTAAAAGAATGTAAGTGTTATCAGGGTCAACGTAAGTTGCTTTGCTCGCTTGGTGAGAAGACATTTAAAATTCATCCCAATGCCTACATATTTCTATTGCAGGGTAAACTACATACAAAGAAAATATAATAAGAAAAAACACTGAAATGATTTACATGTGGCAAGAATTAGAACTGCTCAGTAATGATATATGGTAACCATTTATGTACGACCCAAGAAACACATTTAAAATATTTGTTCAAAGTAAATATCTACATTTATTTATGAAATATATTGTGGAAAAATGTTTATACGCACAAAATCTAATAGCTGCCTTACCAAAAAGGTTAACAGCTATTTGTTCCCTGCAATCAGAAGGGAGGTCATATATAATTGGGCCACTCACTCCTGAGGAATTAAAGTACTACCACAGCACCAGCACAAAATAAATGTTACGCTGTTTTATTCAAGAATTCTGTAATCAAACATTCTTTTCTTCTAACAGATTGTGTCCGAGTTGCGTCTCATATGCTGGGACAGTGGAAATGCCCGGTCTGCTCCCCACCACACTGGCACTCACATATCACAGCCAGGTAGATTTCATCACATAGAAGGTAGGATTCATTTGTCAGAAAAGTCCTTCCAAATTCAGATGTGGCACATACACTGATGTTAGTTTGCGAACCTGGGAAAAAAAATCAAAACTTTTATATTGAAAGATGTAATTTATAACAGTAATGATGTTAAACTACAGTAGAGCATCGATTATCCGAATATCGAGCAACCGAAAGCCTACCATCCTGTGAGGCCCGTGCTCACATTTTCCCGCCCTTGCTTTCCCACGCCCGCAGTGTGAGTCTTCGCTTGTGACAGATCGTGTTGTAGTTGTGCCGTTCGCAATGGCGCCTAAAAGTAAGAGCGTTGTTCTCAGTATTTCCGATAAACTTAAAATAATAAACCAGTTGAAGAATGGTGCAAGTGGATCAAGCTTAGCACGGGAATATGGAGTTGGAAATGCAACAATATTGGACATTAAAAAGTAAAGTGACGCCATTACAAAATTGCAAGTGTACTTGGCAGTGAAGATGGAAGTTTGCAGAGAAAAACAATGAAAATGGCAGAAAACCAAGATTTAGACACTGCAGTTTACACATGGTTCATGCAGGTACGTAGCCAAGGACAACCAGTAAGTGACCCTTTGATTTGTGAAAAGCTAAGGAAATAAATTAAAAAACTAGGGAGTAACACTGATTTTAAAGCAACTACCGGCTGGCTTATGCGTTTCAAATCTAGGCACGGAATCAGGGAATTAGACATCCAGGGTGAAAAACTGTCTGCTGATACTGAAAAAGCTAAAAATTTCACAGCGTATTTTACAAACATGATTGATGAGTACAAAAAAACCAATGTCTACAATGCAGACGAAACTGGTTTATACTGGAAGAAAATGCCAACAAAATCCTTAGTTTCTAAGAATGAAATGTCAGCACCAGGTTTTAAGGCAAGCAAATCACGCATCACTGCTATGATATGCGGAAATGCTACTGGAACGCATAGGCTACCCTTGCTAATCATAGGGAAATCTAAAAATCTGCGGTGCTTTAAGGGAATAAAAAAATTGCCTGTTACATACAAGAACAAAAAAAAATTAATGGATGGATACAAGAATTTTTATATAATGGTATGACACTGTATTCATCCCAGAAGTCAAAAAGCATCAGCTTGCAACTGGGAATTTCGGAAATGTTTTGTTGTTGATTGATAACGTCATCCCTCAAACCTTTCACTGGAAAGAGAAAACGGAAAGTTTCAAGTTGCTAACGTTACTTCAGTCCTCCAACCAATGGACCAGGGAGTCATTGATAACTTCAAACGTTATTACAGAAAGGCATTGCTGTGTATGGTTCTGCTCGGGGAAGAACATGAAAAAACTATTTTGCAACTGTACACAGAAATTGACTTGAAGGATGCTATGTACAAGGCAGCAGAAATTTGGACTACTGTCAAGGACACTACACTAGCAAAAGCTTGAAATAAGCTCCTTCCATCAGATGGGTCTATTACTGCACTCTGGCTGGGCTGATTAAAGAATCTTCAGGATTTGAAGAATGCGACCAACAAAGCATTCAAGACTGGCCCAAATGTGATGTCGATGACCCCGGCTATCAAAAATTGACGGACGATGAAATCGTTGAGTGGCACAGACGATCAAGATCCTTGCGACGACGAGGAAGAGCCTAGTGGCAACGACCGTGCTGAAAAAGGACCATCCAATGACGAAGCTTTTCAATGCCTTGAGACAGCAATGAAGTGGTTAGAACAAGAAGAAGGTTGTGATGCTATCCAAATGCTATCTTTAAAACGTTTACGAGATTTAGCGGCAAAAAAACAAGTCTCATGTCTAAAGCAAAAGAAAATTTTGGACTTCTTTTCCTGAACTGTAAACCTAAATTTAGTCAGTTCTGTGTTATGTATTTGTAATATACATATTTATGTGCGATAAAAAAAATATATATAAGCAGTTATACTTGAGTTTTTTGTATTTTTTGTCTCTTTTTTTCTTATATCCAGGGCTTTTTCCCTAGTTGAGATGAGAGAGAACACATGTTTTTATTCAATTATCAATTTTTACGTCATAGGCTGTTGTGACACTACAATATATTATCAATTGTAAACCTTACCTTTGATTCAACCATTCCTATCTAGGTGAGATGTAAAAGATAATTTAATTTCTTCAATTTTAAATAAAAAAATTGTAAATTTTATAAA
The DNA here is from genome assembly GCA_002778355.1 of Clitarchus hookeri. NCBI lineage: Eukaryota > Metazoa > Arthropoda > Insecta > Phasmatodea > Phasmatidae > Clitarchus > Clitarchus hookeri. Next base: position 23,248 of record NQII01009302.1, on the reverse strand, counting down.
AACTTATAGTTAATGTATATTGTATTATTTTAGCCTGATAAGGACCTGAGTTAGGGTCGAAATAGCCATATAAAAATAGAAAATTGTTGAAAAACACGTGTTCTCTACACTCTACATATAGTGAAACAAATAGGAATACACGACATGCCAGACACATATCCGCACAAACTCCTGATCGACTTCCCAGGGTACCGCCCCGTGAGTGAAAGAAGACGGACAACATTCGGCACCAGCAACAAACCAACAAATTGCTAACCAAAATGTACATAGTTTAAAACCAAATGTATGTGTTTATTAGTGTAAAAACTGTGTTATTCTTAGTGTTAATCATTGTGAACATGCCATGTGCAGCTTAGTCGAAAGTGCCCCAGGGACACAATAGTTAAGGTGTACCCATACAAGCACAAGGACAAACCACCACGTACCTATATGTTTAAAGTGTAATCAATGTGTATAGAGTTTAATCACCATGTTTATTTATTTGTTAAAATGTAACCATTAGGGTTTTTGTTTCTTTTCTCTAACTTTGTAACTCAACAACATTGTAATAACCCATGAAAATGGGTAAAGGATATGTAAATGTATACCTACCACAAGAGCCCAATGGGCTGGTATGGTAACTCTGTCAAAATAAAAAACACCTGAATATATATTTCTAGAACCATTTTTAGGTTCAAGGATTTTTAAATTGTCAATTGTCAACTCAACAAGGAAAAACGCCCTGGATATATACATGTATGTACATACAACATATACAGTTTTGTTATCCCAACGCCCCCCAGCCACAATTGTTTCGGATAATCAATGCTCTACTGTAGTGGCATTTGTGCCCCTGTGGAATTGCAAATAAATGAGAGATCCTTACAAGAGCACAGGAACAATTGCTAAAAAAGCTCTGCTTTGCGGCAAGGCAAGATTCAAGCTTTGAGGAAAAAAGGGCGCGCTATACACAAGTAAGTACGGTAGTTTGCACGTTTTTTGCATTCTATGCTGAGCAGATTTAAATCGTGAGAGTAGCTTTATGTGTAACGGTTTTTGTAAACTTCAGTTATGTTTAAATTATTCAGTGTGCTACTAAAAGAAAAACAATTGACATTGCAACAAAGTTTAAAATCATGTGCGAGGACAGTAATGTTAGTAAAAGTGAAATTGGCAGAAAATATAACCTTCCACCATCAACACTTTTTACTATCTTGAAAAACAAGGAAAAGATCGAGAATGCTGATCTTCATTAGGGATTTTAAAACAGCATGTAGATTTAGAGTCAGCACTGTTCGAATGGTTCAGTCAGCAGCGCTCTGCATGCTTGCCAATCAGTGGGCCTATTATACTCAAAGACAAAAGCATCAGAATTGGCACTGCGAATGAACATTGACGACTTGAACTGTAGTGAGGGTCGGCTACATCGTTTCAAGCAAAGAAGAGGGATAGCACAGCATACTATATTGGGTGAGGCAGGAGCAGTTAATCAAGAATCTGTAAGCAACTGGAAGCCAGTTGCGGAACAATTCCTAGAACGATACCAACCCCACGATGTATATAAGGCAGACAAGTCTGCCATTTTCTACAACTTTTTACCTGACAAAATGCCTTGCAGTTAAAGGTGATCGTTGTGTTGGTGGTAAAAGTAAAGAGTGTCTTACCATGCTTCTATGGGCTCACATGGACGGGTAGCGATAAGCTCAAGCCGCATGTGATAGGAAAGTCTGATAAGCCGCGCACATTTTGTGGTGTACGCAACATTCTGTGTACGTATGACGCAAACAAAAAGGCGTAGATGACTTCTGAACTTTTTAAAAAATGGCTTCAGTCTTTTGACGCAAGGATACGAGTGCGAAATCGCAAAGTTGTTTTGTGTGTCGATAACTGCCCCGCACACCCTGTTGTGACCTTACGGAATGTAGAGGTTGTCTTCCTGCCGCCCAACACTACAAGTGTATTGCAACCCCTTGACCAAGGTATTTTCCGCCAGGTGAAACACGATTTCCGCACAATGCTGGTGCATTATTTGCTGCGGAAAGTGGACATGGGGAAGGAAATGGTCAAATGGAATGTATTTGATGCCACACGTGCAATCGCTGTAGCATGGGAAAAAATAACACCCCAAACAATTGCAGGTTGCTATAAACATGCCGGATTCCAATTGTCCAGAGATGAAGAGGTGGCAAAACCGCTTCCGGCTTTAGAAGAACCGGAGAATTGGGGGTGCTGAAAGAAAATATGGATGCACATATCAGCTTTGAAGATTTTGTGGAAATAGATGCCTATGTTGGTGTTTGTGGGCAAATGACAGACGCAGAGATAATTGATATTACAACACACAAGAGAGCAACAATAGTTCAGAGGGCGAGAATGGCGACAGAAACATAGATGTAGATATTGAGCAGCAATCAACTATAAGTCAACTGTAGCAGAATCATTGGATGTACTGAGCAATTTCTACCAATTCTCAAATGCTTCTGTTTCAGACTTGACGAGCTTTCAATGTGTTGAAGATTTTGTTTTGAAAAACAACATTTGTAAGGAAAGCAGACAACACTTGATTGTTTCTTTAAGAAATGAGCCTAATTTTGGTAAATTATTCACACTGTTGTGTGAATTATACTATTGAGTTGAGCAGAAATATCAATAGAGCATGTATGCAATTGTGAAGTACAATCTATGAGTTGTTATTACAAGTGCACGACACAGTGAATTCTGCGCGCTAAAAGTAGTGAAAAATTAAGTTAATGTAAATTTTGTGCCTAAGTAAGTACACAAATAGTTAACATATGCCGGTAATTCTCACTTTTCTATAGTAAACAAGTTAACATCATAAGTTTTTCATTGGTTGTAAGTGTGTGTTTTCAATGTTGACATTTTTCCATTCCTTCAAAATATTATTCCGGATTGTCTAAATATTTTTCTAACGTACCATAGAGCTACATTTGTTTACGTTTGAATAGATACGTGTGTTGTCTGCGAGTTGGAATAAAATGTACCGTATCTACACATCGGACATGTATTATTGATCTGCTGTTTGCTTTGTGACCACGAGAGAGAGAGAGAGAGAGAGAGAGATAGAGAGATAGATAGATAGAGAGAGATAGATAGATAGAGAGAGATAGATAGATAGATAGAGATAGATAGATAGAGAGAGAGAGATAGAGATAGAGAGATAGATAGAGAGAGATAGATAGAGAGAGAGAGAGGGGTTGCAAAGAGGGGGATGTGTAGGAGGGCGAGACAGGAGAAGAAGAGGTAGCGAGGAGAAAGTATAGAGCAGAGGGGTGAGACAGGAGTCAATGTTGCTGGCGGCAGAGGGAAGTTCAGTAATCTCCAGGCTTTGTGTGTGTGAAAGAGAGAGACAATGAGTGAGTTAGCATGCTGATTGGTAGGCAACTAACTCCCTCCCGCCGCCTTGCAAATTTGGGGGAGGGGAAGAAGAATGGAGGAGCAAGCAACGTTGCGTCTGCTAGNTAACTCCCTCCCGCCGCCTTGCAAATTTGGGGGAGGGGAAGAAGAATGGAGGAGCAAGCAACGTTGCGTCTGCTAGTCGTTACATAATGCCGCTGTCAGACGTAGATTTTTTTTGTACTAACTTGTCGCTGCATACACGTAGTTTACGGCATTCTTTAAACACAGGATCTACAAGGGCAAATGCAATTTAAAAAATTACGGGGCATGGTAAATTTTGTTGTAATGATAACTCGCTAAAGCAATAATTTATTTTGACATTGTCGACTATCATTATAATGCGGTNGGTAAATTTTGTTGTAATGATAACTCGCTAAAGCAATAATTTATTTTGACATTGTCGACTATCATTATAATGCGGTTCGACTGTATTATTAAAAATTAACACCTCATTAATCTGCCAACCAAAAACTGAATTAATGTATTTTTTGTCAATATAGTTCTTATTTGTCTAAAATGAACAGAAACAACATGTGCCAGGATTACACCTGGTAGATAAGCACGTAGGTCTTGTAAGGCATGTGGAACAACTGCAAGCATTGAACATAACATGGATGGAAGTTTACAGGTGTTCACTGAAGATATTTTGTCTAGAACTGATAAAATTACTTTAGTATTTAATGAAAACTTTCAGCCACTATTCTGCAGAAAGGTTTGATCAAGTAATTGTGATGGATATCATATTCATTTCTAAACTGCCACAAATTCAAAACCCACCTATTACCACCACTAATGTATAAAATTGTGTCATTGAGTGTGTAAGCCACAAGGTTCATGAAGAAAAATTATCACTAATAAGTATGAAGAAATATTACAAGCAACTTGATTACCTACTTCAAACAAAAAAAGTTATTGATATAACTAATGAGCCTACTTTTCTCTACATGGGTGAAAATAATGTTGATGTTTGTAAAAGGTTAGAGGGTCGGTGGTCTTGACATCTCATTGATAGCAATATCATTAGAAATGCAGCCAGAAACAAATGCAATTTAGTCAGAGAATTACGAATGCTGACATGCCTTACATCTGACTAACGCTGGTGTGCAACCAACTGCATCAGAGGTGGGTTCAGGCACATCAACTTCAGTAGTAATCAGTCTAAAAGTTTTGGTACACTAGGTTTACCAACTATAAATATTTACAAGGACATGATTAAAAAAAATAATGCACCCGTCACTTAAATTATGCAAGTTTACATGGCCTTCTATACACTATTTATGTGCAGAATTTAGTGCAAATAAGATTGACTAGTTCCTGAAATATGCCATAAGAACTTAGTTTCTCATTTGGTGCTATTGTACAAAAAGGCCTAAAAACAGGCTCTGTACGGTAAAGAAGGGTAATTTTGTGACACTTTATATAAGCTAAAGTGACCATATCTATTGAGTAAATGAGACTGGACAAGGCCTGATAATTCTTGCGACCCTCAAGATCGCACCTTGTGTACCATCTTGCGAGTTTCGCTGTTTTGGAAGCTGGAAAAAACTTTCAGTGTTTCGCGGCAAATTAGTGTGTTGTTTGCCGATATTTGTGCGCAGTCTTTGTTGTATGCAACACCAAGGAAAACAACACTAGTAACTAAACTATTGTTACGGTGCTTTTTATTAATCTATTGTACTTAATAAAATAGAGAAAGAAACATATTGTAGTGAATTGCGGACACAAATTCTTAAGTTAAAAAANAATCTATTGTACTTAATAAAATAGAGAAAGAAACATATTGTAGTGAATTGCGGACACAAATTCTTAAGTTAAAAAAGAGTGTTTGTAGTGTTTTTGAAGACTGTGAGAATAGTGTTAATAGTGGTGCATCAGTGATTCAAGAAGACATGCTTGAAGCAGAATTTGAAAAAACAAGAAACTGAATTCCTCCTAGAACAGCAAAAAAACAGGAACAACATAGAAGAGTGTGCCCAGAAAATAAAGTGTGTCTTTCTGTTTGGAGAACACACTACAGTAAAAACTCAGTCGTTTTTGGGATAATNTGTGCCCAGAAAATAAAGTGTGTCTTTCTGTTTGGAGAACACACTACAGTAAAAACTCAGTCGTTTTTGGGATAATTGCAAAATGAAACCAACAATTTCAAGTACTTTCCTTGTAAAAGAAATAAGATACCAGTTTTGAAAGGGAACNATAATTGCAAAATGAAACCAACAATTTCAAGTACTTTCCTTGTAAAAGAAATAAGATACCAGTTTTGAAAGGGAACGCAAGTACTTTGTGGAGTTTGTAAAAAGAATCTATTGCAATTGCACCAGAAAGGAATGTTGAAGTTGAGTCAAGTGGTATGATAACATTTCCTTGCTGCTTTACCAGATGGACTAGTAGGCGAAACAGAAGCCCAGTCTCAGCATGAACAATGTCCGTAGAAAGTGCAGTTGATGCCGAGAAAATTAAGTTTCTAANCGAAACAGAAGCCCAGTCTCAGCATGAACAATGTCCGTAGAAAGTGCAGTTGATGCCGAGAAAATTAAGTTTCTAAAAAGGAAAGATGGAACCCTACAGCTGAAAGCAAATGATAATTACATTTATCAAGTACAGGGTATTTTTCATATTCCTGGGTGACAAGTATGCTACTTGTCATCTAGTCTCCATTTGGTACGACAGTGCCAACAATAGAAAAGGGCAGTTTATTTTGGGAAAACAAAATTCTATCAAAGTATAAAAAAAATTTCCTTCTGCTTTCTTTAAGAAATTATTGATCCGCATGTTACTTGGAAAATACCTACAACATGACCCACAATACATGATAGAAGCACATTTGGCAATTAAACCAACTTAAGTAGGCTGGAGTATTGCAAAGCATATAGGTTTCTTAGATATATAGACATTTNACATTTGGCAATTAAACCAACTTAAGTAGGCTGGAGTATTGCAAAGCATATAGGTTTCTTAGATATATAGACATTTTACTAATTTCAAAGAACAAATGTAAACTATAAAAGTACATGAATCAACAGCAGAATAAATGTTATAATTTTCTGTGGTCTTTGGATATTTTATTGCCTGAAACATCAAGTTTACCAAGAATATAAAATTAATCTAACTTAGTCGGTCCCAGGAATCAACCCGGGAAGAGATATTGTGTCTCTGGGGAAACGGGAGCGAAATGCGTCGTTGCCAACATCTGCAACATAAATATATTGGATTCAGCAAGAGAATCCAACTAGCCTCTTTAACCCCAACTCCAACACATAACCTACACGAGATGTCCCTGTTAAGCCGAGCAACCCAGAGGAAGACAATCAGTGTTGGGGCCTCCAAGGCTCAAAACCTTGGCAGTACCTTTGTCAATGTGAAACATCATTGGCCCAAGTCAACAGTCTTTCAACTGTTAAAAGCATGGNAACCTTGGCAGTACCTTTGTCAATGTGAAACATCATTGGCCCAAGTCAACAGTCTTTCAACTGTTAAAAGCATGGAAGAAAGTTCCGCAATTGCTAATACTCCAGGTGGTAACCNGCCCAAGTCAACAGTCTTTCAACTGTTAAAAGCATGGAAGAAAGTTCCGCAATTGCCAATACTCCAGGTGGTAACCAACCCACCGTCACTTTGGGTAACGCATGCAGGCTTTCGGATTCTGGGGAGCTTGCACCAACATGCTTGGAGGTATCCGAGACTCCTAAATATAAGATCAAACACAAGCAATGGAACTTCTTAGCAACCGTAAATATGAACTCGCTCCTAAAACCTGGCAAACTGAAACATCTCACCGACATCCTTTCACAGCAATTCAGGAAACAAGATTTATGGATGAACATCCCTTTGAATCACAGGGTTACAGGATCTTTAAAGGTAAACCAGGCAAGCGCTAGTGAGAAACATCCCTCACCTTGGTACTGGATTTATTGTCAATAAAAGGTTCCTAGATTCTGTCAGATGTTTCCTCTCCTAACAGCCGACTGTCAACCCTCACCTTTCGAAGTATGAACAAAATCTACACCATCGTAAATGTACATGCTCCAGTCAATCAGGCAAATNACCCTCACCTTTCGAAGTATGAACAAAATCTACACCATCGTAAATGTACATGCTCCAGTCAATCAGGCAAATAAGACAGATCCAGACGGAACAGATGAATTATGGGAGGAACTGGAAAACATCATCTGTAAGATTCCAGAGAAGCATGGTCATCCTGCTTGGTGATTTTAATGCGCGAATCGGTAAAGAGAGAAAATTCCAGAACATTGTTGGAAAGTATCTTGCTCACCGGAGAACAAATAGAAATGGAGACACTCATAGAACTTTGCTAAACATTTAATCTGATTCTGAAATCAACAGCCTTCAAACACCTGCCCAGAAAACAGAAAACTTGAGACGTCCCCAAACCCCATCCTTGGTGAGTTCCAAATAGATCATNTTCAAACACCTGCCCAGAAAACAGAAAACTTGAGACGTCCCCAAACCCCATCCTTGGTGAGTTCCAAATAGATCATCTCGCCATCGCAAAGAAAGCACAACAGGAGCTCCAGAACGTCAAAGTCCTTAGAAGTGCGAATCTTGACTCAGACCATTATCTCTCAAAGATTAAGGTAAAACTTCTTCCAAGGAACACTAGGAAGATCAAGTGGAGAAAAATCAACAGGTTTGACACAGAGAAGCTGAGATCCAGTGACTAGTTCACCCAGAGGCTCGAGTCTCAAGACCCAGATAATTTGCAAGAAGCACTAGTCAAGACAGACAACACTACGGCCCCGTCAATAAAACCAAAGAAACACCCATGGTGAACTTGCGAATGTGATGTGGCTTTGAGGCAAAGGCGGCTTGCGTGGCAGAAATGGAACTCGCAGAAAAACCAAGACAATCTGTCTGCATTCTTGGACGCAAGAAAACACGCTGCCAAAACTATCCGGTGGGTTAAGAGTGCTTTCGACAAGAATCTGCTAGTACAGATTGAGGATGACTTTAAGAAGAACAATTCCCGAGACTTCTATTAGNGAGTGCTTTCGACAAGAATCTGCTAGTACAGATTGAGGATGACTTTAAGAAGAACAATTCCCGAGACTTCTATTAGACCTTCAAACGAAATCTCAGCAAATACAATCCCCCAAGTCTACACTTCAAGGGACCAGATGGTAAAGTTGCCTACAATAACCTGGATAACTGTCGTATCCTGGCGAATTATTTCAAATTACTCGTTAACTGCGAAGTTCCAGAGTCCAATTTCACGTTCAAAAACATTGCGCCTGTCCATCCTGATTCATCGCCTCCCACAAAGAAGAAATTAAACAGATCATACATTCGTTAAAGAACAACAAGGCACCAGGGGAAGATTCAATAATTGCCNCCACAAAGAAGAAATTAAACAGATCATACATTCGTTAAAGAACAACAAGGCACCAGGGGAAGATTCAATAATTGCCAAAATGTGGAAAAACCCAGGAAACAAGACAATTTATAAACTAACAGAGATAATTCGCAACATTTGGGAAGCTGAAGAACTTCCATATGGCTGGTCATCTGCACTGATCCACCCTCATCATAAAAAAAGGTGACAGAATTGATATAAACAATTATTGAGGCATTTCTCTGTTCTTAATAACCTACAAGATTCTTTCGAAGGCGCTTCAAACTAGAGTAGAGGAACAGTTGGACTTGCAGCTGGGTGAATACCAAGCTTTCGGGAAAGGGCGCTCATGTGCCGAACAAATCATGAATCTTAAATTTATCCTCTCCTACCTAAAACAGAGAAGTAAGAAATTTGTAGTCACCTTCGTAGATTTCCGAAAGGCTTACGACTCAATTGATCCAACACACCCTTACTAACACCAACTCCAAAGTGAAATTCATGGGCGAGATTTCGGATCCTTTGAAATCAGGACAGGAGTCAGGCAAAGAGATGGACTTTCGCCTTTACTTTTCAACTGTGTACTCGAGAAAGTCATCTGTGAGTGGCAGAAGGGAATGAGCAGCAAAGGTGTTGGAAATGGGGTCAGACTCGGCTATAGAAATATGAATCTGACAGTTGATTGCTTGGCCTTTGCAATGACCTTGCAATTTTTTCTGATACGGTAGACACAGCCGCAGAACAAATCAATGAGCTGAAGACACAAGCGGCAATGGCGGGACTCCAGATCTCCTTCGAGAAGACAGAATTTCTAACAAATATTAAGTCAGCACCGAGAGTGCTAGAGGTAGGAGAAAGGAAAATCAAACGAATGGAGAAATTTAAATACCTTGGAGAGTGGGTAGATTCCAAGAGCTCGGAGAAAGAAGCCTTTCCATCACGGATCAGGAAAATGGAAACGGCATGCTAACTAACCAAAAATGTCTACAAGAAGAAATCTATATATATTAATGCCAAGATAAGACATTATTGCACAGTAATACGACCGGAGGCTCTATATGCCCCAGAATGCCTTGCTATGAATAGAAAAGGTCTGATCGAGAAATTAGAAATAAAGGAAAGGCAGATCTTAAGGAAAATCCTGGGTGCAATCAAATAAAATGGTGAATTCAGAAGACGACACAATCATGAACTCTAAACATATGTAGAAAAGATCAAAGACACCATTCGTAGGAGAATTGTTTTCTATAGCCCTATTGCCCGTATGTCCAAGTCGCGCTACTGAGTGCTAAGTGCGTTTGGGGTGCGATCACGAGAACTCAGAGAACTTTGCCTCGGAAGTTAACATCGTATTGTGCCATTAGGACGTTCTGTGCGTGTGTGCGACGAGTGGAATTTTCCAGCCTAGTACAACGCTACTACTGGCGTTTTTGTGTGTCCTTGGGTGCCTCGGCATCGTGTAATGTCCCCGACCTCTGAAACTGTAAGTGTGTTATTCATATGACACCCATTCGAGACATATCTGTGCTGCCGTTGCAGACTATCCGTTTACGCGGGCGCAACGAACTCAAGAATTTCTGGGCATCAGCTCGCAGTGCGGGAGGCGTTGTGGATACCACCAAGTTGTTTTGCTTTCGGTTCATCGTGTTTGCACAGTACCTGAAATTCCTTTTCATTGACTTGCTTTATGAACTCTGCTATGGCTAATGTCTCATACGATTCAGCTTCACTACCCAGGCGTACTGTGGTACGGGCCAGTTCCGTTGAGAAAATTGTCCATTTCCTTTTGGAAATAGACTCTTCTACCAGCTCGTCCAAGGATGAGCCCCAAATAACTTCCGGTCGACCTTCACACCCGGCCTACAGTAAGGCTGGGGTCAAGGCCGTAATGACAAAAAAGTTATTCCACACTCTGAAATCTGATGATATAGGTGGATTCTCATCTAGTGCGCGAGATTCAGTACGACGGGACATAAAAAAGTCACGTGATACGCGTTTACATTCTAGTCAATTAGCGTCTAAACCTCCAAAAAAGCAGCGCAACCCTTGCGTCCAAAAAATGAGAATTGTCCGGAGTTGTTCGGACGACGCTACAAATTCCAAGGGCAAGGGTGACTCCCTTCCGTCCCGTTCGGATGAAGGAGCGAGTACTTTCGACCCTCGCCTAACCGCTNATTGTCCGGAGTTGTTCGGACGACGCTACAAATTCCAAGGGCAAGGGTGACTCCCTTCCGTCCCGTTCGGATGAAGGAGCGAGTACTTTCGACCCTCGTCTAACCGCAACTGTTCCCACTAAAGCGGATTCCAAGCCGCGTATCTCACAATCCCTCGCCCCACCGGTTGGGGATTACGCCGCCCATTTCCGGGCTGCTCAAAAAGAACTAGTGTTGACAGTACGTGCGGCTTCGCTGATAACTAATATTACGACCACTGTAACTACATCTACTGCAGCGACAACAGCTGCTGTTTACTCAAACCATGCCACGCCTGTGTGCGGCGCCTATGTACAACCCTTTGCTATTTCAGACGCTGTCACCACTCTGCTTATTGCGAACCCAATTCCTGTTACCTCACTCAGTGTCGCCTTGCCAAGCGTTGAGCCGCCTGTGTGGGCCGCGCCTTCAACCATAACGCCCTCCACTTCTTCGTTACCAGATACACAACCTTTACCAGAGTGCCGTAAAGGCACTCCACGAGCGTCAGCGGGGCGCGGCCCGGCTGTCAGTGCTCCCTCTACATCAGTGACGCTTCAAGCCCGAAGAATCCCCTTTATTTTGGTGGACTCGGCACTGCCTCCAGATGTCTTAAAAGCTAACAGAGATCTCCGGCGTGACTTGAAGGCTGCCTTCACAGTCAATTACTTCCGTGGTAAACCCAGATACAATCCCTCTTGTATGGAGGACAGAGAGGTCCTTCTCTCATACTTCCGTTCGCATGGAATTCCATTCCAAACCTACCTGTAGACGGGGGGCACCAGCCGCAGCTGATGCCGCCTCGGTTGAGGCGGAGCTGCCAAACCTGGGGCTCCCTCCAGTTTATGTAAGACAATAGTCCACTGGCAGGGTCGCGTCTCGACCTATCAATAAGTTTTGTCTTGCTTCCGAGTCCATTACTTCATTACAACAGGTCCGTCAGCTCCGCGCCATGGCGGGAGTTATCATTCATTTTGAGGAGTTTCAGGGCAGTGGGCTGTCTATACAGTGCCATAACTGTCAAAGTTGGGGACACGTCGCCTCTGAGTGTGGTCGTCCGTTTCGGTGCTTATGATGCACCCGGACGCATGCTGGAGGCACGTGCCCAAAAACACCCGAGGAGCCGGTAGCCTGCTGCAATTGTTGGGGCGACCACCCTGCTAATGCCCGGATCTGTCCTAATTACATTAAGTACCTTGAATCCTGTGCCCGCTCTAATTCGGCGGTATCTCTTACGTGTGCGGCTCCACAGCGGGCCGCCCTAATGCCCAGTCTTTTCAAGATTTTCCTGTGCTGCGAGTCCCGGAACCTAAATTCAAAATTCATCTACAATAACTTATTAGAAAACCTTACAAACTGCAAGTTTTTTAGCTTGGCTTTCGATTCCAGTACCGACGTTTCATCAACATCGCAATGCTCGGTGTTTATTAGATATTTTACAGAACATAATTTAATCTTTGAAGGTTTTTTGAAATTTCTTCCAATGAAAGGTCAAACCCGAGGCACACATTACCTTGATAGGGGAGAGTGGGGGAAACGCGAACGCGGGGTAATGCCGAAATCAATGGTTCTAATATGTTAGAAAGAGATAGCCACATTTTACTTGCCGCCGTTTCAGAGATCACGCCACCACTAGNCCACAAAGAAGAAATTAAACAGATCATACATTCGTTAAAGAACAACAAGGCACCAGGGGAAGATTCAATAATTGCCTAAATGTGGAAAAACCCAGGAAACAAGACAATTTATAAACTAACAGAGATAATTCGCAACATTTGAGAAGCTGAAGAACTTCCATATGGCTGGTCATCTGCACTGATCCACCCTCTTCATAAAAAAAAGGTGACAGAATTGATATAAACAATTATTGAGGCATTTCTCTGTTCTTAATAACCTACAAGATTCTTTCGAANAAAAAAAAGGTGACAGAATTGATATAAACAATTATTGAGGCATTTCTCTGTTCTTAATAACCTACAAGATTCTTTCGAAGGCGCTTCAAACTAGAGTAGAGGAACAGTTGGACTTGCAGCTGGGTGAATACCAAGCTTTCGGGAAAGGGCGCTCATGTGCCGAACAAATCATGAATCTTAAATTTATCCTCTCCTACCTAAAACAGAGAAGTAAGAAATTTGTAGTCACCATCGTAGATTTCCGAAAGGCTTACGACTCAATTGATCCAACACACCCTTACTAACACCAACTCCAAAGTGAAATTCATGGGCGAGATTTCGGATCCTTTGAAATCAGGACAGGAGTCANCACCCTTACTAACACCAACTCCAAAGTGAAATTCATGGGCGAGATTTCGGATCCTTTGAAATCAGGACAGGAGTCAGGCAAAGAGATGGACTTTCGCCTTTACTTTTCAACTGTGTACTCGAGAAAGTCATCTGTGAGTGGCAGAAGGGAATGAGCAGCAAAGGTGTTGGAAATGGGGTCAGACTCGGCTATAGAAATATGAATCTGACAGTTGATTGCTTGGCCTTTGCAATGACCTTGCAATTTTTTCTGATACGGTAGACACAGCCGCAGAACAAATCAATGAGCTGAAGACACAAGCGGCAATGGCGGGACTCCAGATCTCCTTCGAGAANTAGACACAGCCGCAGAACAAATCAATGAGCTGAAGACACAAGCGGCAATGGCGGGACTCCAGATCTCCTTCGAGAAAACAGAATTTCTAACAAATATTAAGTCAGCACCGAGAGTGCTAGAGGTAGGAGAAGGGAAAATCAAACGAATGGAGAAATTTAAATACCTTGGAGAGTGGGTAGATTCCAAGAGCTCGGAGAAAGAAGCCTTTCCATCACGGATCAGGAAAATGGAAACGGCATGCTAACTAACCAAAAATGTCTACAAGAAGAAATCTATATATATTAATGCCAAGATAAGACATTATTGCACAGTAATACGACCGGAGGCTCTATATGCCCCAGAATGCCTTGCTATGAATAGAAAAGGTCTGATCGAGAAATTAGAAATAAAGGAAAGGCAGATCTTAAGGAAAATCCTGGGTGCAATCAAATAAAATGGTGAATTCAGAAGACGACACAATCATGAACTCTAAACATATGTAGAAAAGATCAAAGACACCATTCGTAGGAGAATTGTTTTCTATAGCCCTATTGCCCGTATGTCCAAGTCGCGCTACTGAGTGCTAAGTGCGTTTGGGGTGCGATCACGAGAACTCAGAGAACTTTGCCTCGGAAGTTAACATCGTATTGTGCCATTAGGACGTTCTGTGCGTGTGTGCGACGAGTGGAATTTTCTGGCCTAGTACAACGCTACTACGGGCGTATTTGTGTGTCCTTGGGTGCCTCGGCATCGTGTAATGTCCACGACTTCTGAAACTGTAAGTGTGTTATTCATATGACACCCATTCGAGACATATCTGTGCTGCCGTTGCAGACTATCCGTTTACGCGGGCGCAGCGAACTCAAGAATTTCTGGGCATCAGCTCGCAGTGCGGGAGGTGTTGTGGATACCACCAAGTTGTTTTGCTTTCGGTTCATCGTGTTTGCACAGTACCTGAAATTCCTTTTCATTGACTTGCTTTATGAACTCTGCTATGGCTAATGTCTCATACGATTCAGCTTCACTACCCAGGCGTACTGTGGTACGGGCCAGTTCCGTTGAGAAAATTGTCCATTTCCTTTTGGAAATAGACTCTTCTACCAGCTCGTCCGAGGATGAGCCCCAAATAACTTCCGGTCGACCTTCACACCCGGCCTACAGTAAGGCTGGGGTCAAGGCCGTAATGACAAAAAAGTTATTCCACACTCTGAAATCTGATGATATAGGTGGATTCTCATCTAGTGCGCGAGATTCAGTACGACGGGACATAAAAAAGTCACGTGATACGCGTTTACATTCTAGTCAATTAGCGTCTAAACCTCCAAAAAAGCAGCGCAGCCCTTGCGTCCAAAAAATGAGAATTGTCCGGAGTTGTTCGGACGACGCTACAAATTCCAAGGGCAAGGGTGACTCCCTTCCGTCCCGTTCGGATGAAGGAGCGAGTACTTTCGACCCTCGTCTAACCGCAACTGTTCCCACTAAAGCGGATTCCAAGCCGCGTATCTCACAATCCCTCGTCCCACCGGTTGGGGATTACGCCGCCCATTTCCGGGCTGCTCAAAAAGAACTAGTGTTGACAGTACGTGCGGCTTCGCTGATAACTAATATTACGACCACTGTAACTACATCTACTGCAGCGACAACAGCTGCTGTTTACTCAAACCATGCCACGCCTGTGTGCGGCGCCTATGTACAACCCTCTGCTATTTCAGACGCTGTTACCACTCTGCTTATTGCGAACCCAATTCCTGTTACCTCACTCAGTGTCGCCTTGCCAAGCGTTGAGCCGCCTGTGTGGGCCGCGCCTTCAACCATAACGCCCTCCACTTCTTCGTTACCAGATACACAACCTTTACCAGAGCGCCGTAAAGGCACTCCACGAGCGTCAGCTGGGCGCGGCCCGGCTGTCAGTGCTCCCTCTACATCAGTGACGCTTCAAGCCCGAAGAATCCCCTTTATTTTGGTGNGGGGCGCGGCCCGGCTGTCAGTGCTCCCTCTACATCAGTGACGCTTCAAGCCCGAAGAATCCCCTTTATTTTGGTGGACTCGGCACTGCCTCCAGATGTCTTAAAAGCTAACAGAGATCTCCGGCGTGACTTGAAGGCTGCCTTCACAGTCGATTACTTCCGTGGTAAACCCAGATACAATCCCTCTTGTATGGAGGACAGAGAGGTCCTTCTCTCATACTTCCGTTCGCATGGAATTCCATTCCAAACCTACCNAATCCCTCTTGTATGGAGGACAGAGAGGTCCTTCTCTCATACTTCCGTTCGCATGGAATTCCATTCCAAACCTACCCTGTAGACCGGGGGCACCAGCCACGCATTGTCCTAGTGTTACCGGCCGCAGCTGATGCCGCCTCGGTTGAGGCGGAGCTGCCAAACCTGGGGCTCCCTCCAGTTTATGTAAGACAATAGTCCACTGGCAGGGTCGCGTCTCGACCTATCAATAAGTTTTGTCTTGCTTTNTGTAAGACAATAGTCCACTGGCAGGGTCGCGTCTCGACCTATCAATAAGTTTTGTCTTGCTTTCGAGTCCATTACTTCATTACAACAGGTCCGTCAGCTCCGCGCCATGGCGGGAGTTATCATTCATTTTGAGGAGTTTCAGGGCAGTGGGCTGTCTATACAGTGCCATAACTGTCAAAGTTGGGGACACGTCGCCTCTGAGTGTGGTCGTCCGTTTCGGTGCTTATGATGCACCCGGACGCATGCTGGAGGCACGTGCCCAAAAACACCCGAGGAGCCGGTAGCCTGCTGCAATTGTTGGGGCGACCACCCTGCTAATGCCCGGATCTGTCCTAATTACATTAAGTACCTTGAATCCTGTGCCCGCTCTAATTCGGCGGTATCTCTTACGTGTGCGGCTCCACAGCGGGCCGCCCTAATGCCCAGTCTTTTCAAGATTTTCCTGTGCTGCGAGTCCCGGAACCTAAATTCAAAATTCATCTACAATAACTTATTAGAAAACCTTACAAACTGCAAGTTTTTTAGCTTGGCTTTCGATTCCAGTACCGACGTTTCAGCAACATCGCAATGCTCGGTGTTTATTAGATATTTTACAGAAAATAATTTAATCTTTGAAGGTTTTTAGAAATTTCTTCCAATGAAAGGTCAAACCCGAGGCACAGATTACCTTGATAGGGGAGAGTGGGGGAAACGCGAACGCGGGGTAATGCCGAATTCAATGGTTCTAATATGTTAGAAAGAGATAGCCACATTTTACTTGCCGCCGTTTCAGAGATCACGCCACCACTAGTGCCAGTCAACAACACGGGAGACGTGGATGCACGTACTTATCAAGGTATGCAATTATCAATATTTTGTTTGTTTATGATGTAATTGTTTGGTAAATTCAAGTGAGTGTAGCTTTATTTTAATCTACAATAGTAATTTAGCTTTTACATTGTGGAATAATCACATATTAATCAGCTAAATGACAATGACGCAGTTGGCAAAAGAAATATAACCTAATTTGTTTTGTGCCATTTTATTATTTTCGATCCCGCGGGGTAAATGCGAACACTCCGTGTCGGGCAATCGCGAACGTTCGGCATTACCCCTAACCTTTTTTTCATAACCTTTTTTTATTATTGTTTCAGATGCCTCGTACTTACAAAAGAAAGACCGAACTGAAGTACAGTTTAGAAGATCTCAAAAAGGCTATAGACGATGTTAAGACAAAAAAACTCACCCTCGGCAAAGCAGCAGAAACTTATAATGTTCCAAAAACAACCATTTTTGACCACCTAAAGAAAGACGTGATGAAACTGCCAAGGTCTGGACGAAAACCTTTATTTACAGACGATCAGGAAACGCAACTTGTCGATTACATCCTAAAATGCAGTAAACTCTATTATGGCNAAAACCTTTATTTACAGACGATCAGGAAACGCAACTTGTCGATTACATCCTAAAATGCAGTAAACTCTATTATGGCTTAACCATTTAAAAAAATTCGCCAAATCGCGTACCAATTTGCCGAGAAGAACAAACTTCCGCACAATTTCGACTGAGTGAAACAGCTAGCTGGAAAAGACTGGAACTACAATTTCATGAAAAGACATCCCAGCATATCTCTGAGGACACCTGAGGCGACTTCACTGAATCGTATCACTGCGTTCAATGAAACTGACGTTACAATTTTTTATGATAATTTGAAGGCCATACAAAACAAACATCATATTCAACCTGATAAAATCTTTAACGTCGATGAGACAAGTATNACTGGTACTACAATTTCATGAAAAGACATCCCAGCATATCTCTGAGGACACCTGAGGCGACTTCACTGAATCGTATCACTGCGTTCAATGAAACTGACGTTATAATTTTTTATGATAATTTGAAGGCCATACAAAACAATCATCATATTCAACCTGATAAAATCTTTAACGTCGATGAGACAAGTATATCAACGGTCCAAAGAAATCAGAGAATAGTGGCAGTAAAAGGTCAGAAACAAGTTGGTAAGGCAACGAGTGCTGAAAGGGGGTCTACAACAACAGTTGTTTGTGCATTTAGTGCAGCTGGCCAATAGATTCCTCCATTTTTTATATTTAAAAGGAAGCGTATGAATCCACAATTACTAAAAGGTAGTAACCCTAATATGGTTGGGGCTGTGTCAGACTCGGGATGGATAAATGAAAGCCTATTTGTGGATTGGCTACACCACTTTATTTCATATGCAAAGCCTTCAAAGGAAAACCCCCTTTTGCTTATTTTAGATAACCATGAGAGTCATATAAGTCTTGATGCATTCTCACTCTGCAGAGATCATGGAATCATTATGCTAACTCTGCCCCCACACACCTCTCACAGACTCCAACCCTTGGACTTGACATATTTTGGCCCTATCAAGACTGCATACAATCAAGAATGTGAGAATCACATGGCAGTGCGATTTGGACAGCCCATTACACAATACGACATAGTCGAATTGTTTACAAACGCTTTTAACCGTTGTAGTAACCTTGAAAAAGCTGCAAGTGGATTTAGAGCTGCAGGAATATATCCCTTGCGCCCTGTTGAGATAGATTCAATTCAGCCTACCGCACAAGAAACAATAAATCCGACACAAAACATTCATATAAATACCCAACCATCAGATAACCAAGCAATTGATGTTCAACAAGCTTCTGACGCTCACAATCATGCCGATGTAACCGCAGCAGCTCAAGATCACCGTGTTGAAGACCATGATGACCAAGCTTCTGATATAGGTCCTGTTAATTCACAAAGCGATGATGCAAGCACGCATGCCGTTTCCCTATCAGAGATCGTTGAATTGCCTATTATGTCTCCAAAAATATCAAAACGCAATATTAGGAAGAAAAAATCTACTATTCTTACGAGCACATCCATGAAAGATCAGTTAGAGGAAAAGGAAAACAGAAAAAGAGCTAAAGCAGAAGAAATCAAGAAAAAAACGGAAAAAATGCCAAAAAAAGAAACCCAAATAAAAAGACTGAAATATAGTAAGAAGAAACCTTCAAACAAAGAGAAGGGCGAAAAGGAAAATGAAGACTACTTTTGTATATTTTGTAGAGATAAATATATAGATCCCCCCGCTGAAGACTGGATTATGTGCTACGTGTGCAAAAAATGGGCTCACGAGAGTTGTACTGACGGACAGTCAACATCGTTGGGTTTTAAATGTGATCTCTGTCGTTAATAATGTTAGTTCGTAATTACCCCACTTGGTGTTCGTATTTACCCGACTAATGTCGGGTAAAACCGAACACTAAGGGTTTTGTTTTTCTTTCATAATGTTGCAATTTATTAAACAAATATAAATGTTGATTAGTGAATTCGTTAGACAGATAAGTACACTTTATAATTAAACAATAAAGAAACTCTGTGATCAAATTCCACTGTTTTATTTACGTTTTCCCTTAAGCCTTGTATCCACTCGAGTACGCTCAGGCGAATGAGCCGCTCATTTAGCCGAGCCGCTCACGTGGAGACGCCTGAGCGCGCTCAGCCCGAGCAGGTCTGAGCGCGCTCAGGGCGACCCGGCACCTTGTCGGTTTTTGTCCGTGCTCAAAGGCGCTCAGTATTCGCTCGGTGCTCAGTGTGGACGGTTGTTAGGCTCTGTGAGCAACGAGCGCGTCGAGTTCCGCTTTTTTGATAGTTTTAAATCAGATTTATATTAATTTACTTTTGCTAATCAATATAAAATGAGTGGCTCGTGGGATAACGAAATTTGTTTGACACTAATTGATGCTTATGAATCAAAAAGGGTGTTATGGGATAGCTCGTACGAAGAATATTATAATAGGACAAAAAAAGAAGATGCTTGGCGTGAAATCAGTGAAATATTAAATTTCAGTGTAAACGACGTAAAAAAAAAAATTTTAAGTTTGACAGGGTCATTTAGACGAGAACGAGCTAAGCAAAAACGAAGTTCTACAACGGGAAGCGGTAAGTGTTATTATAGTGTGTATATTGATTTACCAACATGCCACATTTTACATATGTAATTCAATATTTTTGTTTAAAATATGTTTGTCAGGTCGAGATCAAGTGTACGTGTCAAAATGGTTTGCATTTGATCGGATGAAATTTTTGATGGATAAAAGTGAACCAAATGAAACTCGAGATAGCTGCAATGTAAGTTTATTTAATTACATAAGTCCATATAAGCTAATTTAATTCAAATTGTATTGCCAAGGTAATTCTGCATTTGTTATAAAATGCAGAGCGATATGCATACAAATTTCTTTAATATGGTTGGTAGACCTCCTGGGTATGTGTGGTAAAGAAGATAAGGATTGTAGTGGCTCATCGTTCCTAAATGTACCCGGAATAAACTCGCCATTTTCTTCCCTATCAAAAGTCCCAATGGGACAGTAGTATTCTCTTGTATGGTTCCGTTTACGCATAAAGTTATGCAAATGCGTAATAGCCATTACAACTGAAATCGCATTATTAGTGTCTATTGTGATCGGTTTACGTAATACTCTGAAAACTGATGCAATAATCCCAAATACATTTTCGACGACGCGACGAGCTCTAGAATGTCGGTAGTTGTAAATTCGTTCCAGGGAACCTTTTATATAATTATTACCGGCAAATGGCTTCATTGTATATTCATTAAGAGCAAACGCATTGTCTCCTAAAATAACATAAGGTACTTGTACATCATAAGGAATTTGCAATATCTTTGGTGGTGGAATATTTAAAGTTTCATTTTCTAGTTCTCTATATAAATTGGAATGTCTAAATACACCCCCATCAGAAACTCTACCCTTACATCCAACATCCACATATATAAAATTATAATCAGCATCCACTACCGCAAATAATACAATGCTAAAGAATTCTTTATAGTTTCGATATTCAGCTCCACTGTGGGGTGGTGCTATGATTTGAATATGCTTGCCATCCATTGCCCCAACACAATGAGGGTAGTTCCACTTTTCTTCAAACTTCTGCGATATATCTAGCCATTCACTTTCAGCTCGAGGAACCTGAAATATAATTATAATACATCAGCGCCTAATATAAAATTTTTTATTTACAGGAAAAAAGAACACAAGATATGTTGGATGCTGAAAGTCAAAACATCAACGATAACGAAGCAAGCAGTGAAATGCGCCCTCCAATACAGAAAACTGTTAAGAGACAAAAAATAGATAAAGACAATCCAATGCTAAAGAGTGCATTTGAACTTTTAAAGAAAACAGCGGACAATGACGACCCGTATACTAGTTATGCATTGAATATTGCCAACGAGCTAAAGAAATACGATAAAGGGACCTTGGCATGTGTCAAGCATGCCATAAATAATATAATATTCCAGGCAGATATGGGAAATTATTCACCAAACCTCTATTATACACAGCAACAATACGGGTATGGTGCAAGTACATCGGCATCAGCTGTTTCATCGCCATATGTGCCACCGTCACCGACTTTTGAATGGACTGGTCAACCATCACCAGCAGACACATCAATATTAAATGAGGAATCAATAACCCCTCAGAATTTATATGACATTTAAAAAAACTATTTATCATAATTATTATATTTAATTAAACAATCCTACCAATCGTATTTTACATTTATTATAATATTATACCTGCCTAGTTATAATTGAAAGTCAAAATACAAAATAAATAAACAAGCTCACCTTAATGTACAATGGCATCACATACTACCGGAACAAAACGGCTTATACTCTGTTTAGACACTTTAAACATGTATTGCAAGCTAGAATAGGAATCTCCTGTAGCTAAAAATCTTAAAGTTATCATTAACTTATGGTGCGGTGGGATGGCCTCGCGCATGGCTGTGTCTTGCTTTTTAATTTCCGGTCCAATCAATGAAAGTAAATGCTCAAAATCCATCCTTGACATCCTTGTAAAGTTGTGAAATGGTTCGTTATCTCCTTCGAAAGTCAATTCACGAATCATATTAGTAGAGTGGTTTCTTCGATGACGATACATTTCTCTCATCCACCACCTTGGTGGTTTTCTTTTCTTCTTTAATACACTGTGAATGATAATAAAGGCCGCAGCAGCTACACGGACACGTGAAGACATGACGGAGCCTAGCGTTTTAACTGAGCACCCTGAGCACAACTATTTCAATGCCGAGGCTCGTTCGGCCAAAACTGTAATTTTGTTCTTCT
The DNA here is from genome assembly GCA_002778355.1 of Clitarchus hookeri. Taxonomy (NCBI): domain Eukaryota; kingdom Metazoa; phylum Arthropoda; class Insecta; order Phasmatodea; family Phasmatidae; genus Clitarchus; species Clitarchus hookeri. Next base: position 1,102 of record NQII01009302.1, on the reverse strand, counting down.
GAGCACGCTCAGACGAATGAGCGGCTCATTCGTCTGAGCGTGCTCAAGTGGATACAAGGCTTTAGGTGTTCGTATTTCCCCCACTTTCCCCTACTATTTGCAATTTTTNCCTGAGCGTGCTCAAGTGGATACAAGGCTTTAGGTGTTCGTATTTCCCCCACTTTCCCCTACTATTTGCAATTTTTCAGAGCAGAATAAAATTGATATACAAATAAAATTGATATACAAAAAATTGTGTGTGTTTGCACCAATGGCTGTCCTTCAATGACTGGATCCGAAATATAATTTAACAAATTTAATTACATTTCATTGCATTATCCATCAAGAAAACTTGACAGCACGTGTTGTTAATACAGAAATTTAAGCTGTGATGAAGACGGTTATCAATATTGTCAATTACATACGAGCAAGAGAATTGAACCACAGAAAATTTAAAAGTCTTTTGGAAGAACTGGGAAGCGAGTATAATGATGTCCTTTTACATACCTCAGTGCGATGGCTTAGTAGAGGAAAAGTTTTAGAAAGGTTTTTTTCTTTACGCCATGAAATAATACTGTTTTTAGAGCAAAATAATAAAGTGTACCCTGAGTTACTAAATGATGGATGGTGGTGTCTTTTAGCCTTTCTATGTGATATTACAGAAAAACTAAATAGCCTCAATCGGAGTTTACAAGGTGAAAATAACATAGTCTCACAGATGGCGAATAAAGTATTTGCTTTTGAGGAAAAGCTAAAACTTTATCATGAAGAACTACAGAACAAACAGCTGCACAATTTTCCAACTATAATTAAGATAACAGAGGACCGTATCGACATTTTTGAGGAAAACTGCTCTACAATTTCAAATTATATAACTGCACTATTAGATGAATTTCATAAAAGGTTTCAAGATCTAAGAAAAATTAAAAAATGTTTGATGCTTGTAGAAAATCCATGGCATTTAGAAACAACCACTATCTCAGAGCTGGCTTCAATTTTGAATTGTAATTACCCAGAGTTGTTAGATGAATTCATCGATTTTAAATATGACACCCACCTAGAAATTTTGTTTAAAGAAAAAAGGGAAAAAAAAGGAGTATGTGGAATTTTGGAACATTATTCC